>VZTG01008997.1:727347-799697 GCA_013397845.1 Melanocharis versteri | reverse complement strand
CGAGGGGCCGGGCCGGGCCGGGCTGGGGGATGCGCTGCCCGGCCGTGGCGGGGTTCGGCCCGGGAGGGCGGCGGTGCCGACCCGCCCGGACTGTCCGGCGGGGCTCCGTGGGCTCGGCGCGCTGGTGCTGCCGCCGGGATGAGCCTTCGCCCAGCGCTCTGCGGGGGCCGGGGGTACCCGGAGGCGGACACGGGGCGCGGGGGCAGCTCCGCGTGGTGTCAGGGCAGCCTTGATACGTACTGCTCTACATACGCATAGGGACTCTGGGAATTCTGCTTCTCCAGGGATAGAAGCTTTCCTCCGCCATCACATCCGTAGCCTTCTGGTGAACAGTCTGTCTAGCTGCCTCAGAGACTTAGATATTAAAATCGCTGATATGATACCGCTGGTATCTACGAGAATAAAGAGCTATATTGTTTTCAAATGTACGCTGGAAGTGTAGAAGCTGGCAGATGTAGACATTTTGGCAGGCTGAGGCAGAGAATTGTGGGACAGCTGTGGTCAGAATCTGCGTGATAAACCATACAAACATTCCTGTCAAAATGCTCAGGCGTGAAATCATTCGGATTACCGTAGCTAGTGGAAACTGAAGTAATGTGTTTTCCCAAGTAATGTGCACAACGTGGAGCCACCTATAAGTAGTAGGAACTACTACTACTGCTATTTTAAGAATTTTCTTGCATTACTCAGAACACGAACTTGATCTGATACTTAAATTGTGTGCTGCAGCTTTTCTTAAAGTAGAATGCCATAGAAATCGATGCAAAATTCCTTTGTTTTAATAAGACGTTAAGAACCTGGTTCAGCCTAGAGAAACTGCTTGTAACTTGCACAGGCAAAACTCACCTATAATGATGCTTTCAGGATAGCTTTGATGTAGGCTTGGATGAGATTTCGTGTTATGCTGTATAAGGTTCTTCAGTGAACTCTGTCTCTAAAATTACAGGCCAGTTCATCCTTTAGGATTTTATTACCTGTGGAATCTCAAATCTGCTTCAGTTTCTTAATTTTGAATAGATCTTATTAAATGCCTCTGCAGAGAACAGAGAATTATGTACAGGGCACGAATCAGGGAAGAAATGCACAGCCTCAGAGGGCTTGCCTACACAGGGAAGTAGGAAGAATGAGGCAAACTAACAAGTACATGTAATTACTTTCTAGCTGAAGGTCTAGATTTTAGTCAAGATTTGGATGTAAGGAGTAGGAAATGTGTGCACAGATATTTCTCCTTTAATAGAGAGACTCTCTGCTATAGTACTTCTGTGTGAGAAGTTTTGGTCCTTTGCAAGCTCAGCTTCCCTTGTAGTGCCCACGTCCTTTGAAAACTACACCTGAGCCACATTTTCCAGCTTGCAAAGGCAGGTGACTCTAAGCTGATAGTGAAGTGGATGATCTGTGCAGCAAATGGGTGAGAGTGGGGTACTGTACACATTTCTTCCTCTTCATTGGTTCTCATGACTCTCACTAGAAACCTGAAACTCTTAGCTTTGTTTGTAGAATTGAATGAGAAGAGGAAATGAGCGCTGCCCTCTGTTTCTGACACCAGTTATACTTTGGAGCATGTACTACAGAGACCCCAGCTTTTCCATGTGTGGACACGAGGTCCCCACTGCTCCCTGGGATGGTCGGGGCTTCTCTGTTGTGTGTGGTTGCTCTGTCACTTCCTCGTCACGGCTTCTGTGAATTCCTTCACTGTGAACAAAAGTCTCTTGCAAGTTAACATCCACAGAAATTACTGTAACAAACTGTGAATTCTTTTGACTCTGTATCTCCCTCTGGTTACAGTGTAACTCCGCAAGGACAGTAGACTATGAAGATGGGTTTTATAACTTTCACTTGGCATGTCTCTTCCCAGTTGCTTATATTTTCTTTAAAATAACTGCAAGCTGGCATATGCTTAAGGGTATTTGAGGATGTTGCACTGGGTTTTCCTTATACGATGCCTGTTTGACCGCTGCATGGAGCTGCAGATACACCTATGCATGTCGGTGGTGCTGGCTAAGCTTCTTTTTCAGCCTGGAAAAGAGGACTCTGGTTGTTTACACAGATTAATGTCTATGCATTAAAAGTTCTAAAGTATATGTTAGTATGAGCTATTGCTTACTAAATTGGGACCATAGTGCTAAATTATAGACAGGAAATCCTGGTGCTGTCTGAACCTGCTGATAAAATTGAAAGAAGATGGTGGTGATGCTGCATCAATCCCTATAGTTACAAGCAGTGTCTGGATTAATTTTGGACAAAATTCATGTAACTCATTGTTTTCACATGCAATAATATAGTTAAATGAATCATCCCTTACCCTTAATGTAGACAGAGGTAGTGACCTGTATTATTGATAAGAAAAGCTGAGCAAAACTACTTAGAAGTGTATTAGAGAAGTGTTTTTTTTTTTCTTTCAGAAAAGACTTTGTGCATGCTTGTGCTTAGTGCGCTGACACTGTAGGTTTTCTGTTAAGAACAGATTTGCCATTGTTATGTTTGCAGTGAGCAGATGCACAATCCATGTTTTATGTAATTCCACATAGCCTTGTGTGTCTGCCTCCTAGGGGGCATAAAGTAACGGGGTTTGTTTACATTTTTTTTCACTTTCAAAACTGGAAAATACTAGCAGTGAAAATTAAATAAATTATGACTAAGTAGTTTTATTCAAAAAATATTTTGTAATCCTGTACAAGATGGAGAGTTGTAATGGAATTTTACTTGTGCGTATCCTTTTTTTTGTTTTCCATTAATGAAGAGGTCACCAGAGGTTTCTTAGTCATGGCACTAGTAAGAGGATATGTACAGCCAGAGGGTGATGCAGAGCATGAGTTCATTGTCCAAGCTGCCAGTTCAGTTGTCTTCCTTCATGTTAAACCAAAACCAGAAGTGGTATAAAATAATCCGTAGTTATTGATTATGTAAAGTACTATCTGGCATTATAAGTAATATTATAATTTGGATTATTTCACAATATGATTCAGAGTAAATGATTTTTTTCTTTTAACTGTTATTGTTATTGCCCCTCCCTCTTCCCCAAGAGGGGCCCAAATAGCAAAATGGCAAATAATTAATGTTCCTATAAAATATTAACTTGAAGCTCACTGTCGTCTTTTGCAGTGCATAATGAAGCACCCTTTGAGTCCTGAGTAAGAGCAGCAGAGTAGTGTGCAGTTATTGACAAACACAGGACACCATTGATAAATTTATATTTTAGTGTTTGGATTTTGTGTGAGTGGAGCAGTGTTTGGGTTTTGTGGGCCTTTTTTTTTTTTTTTTTTTTTGCAAGCATTAATGTTGAATTTGAGAACCAGGAAATACAGGATGTTTGGGACAGTGTGTTACAAACATATAAAGAATGATACTTTTGTGGTCTCCAGACAGTCCTGCTTCATGGATAATGAAGGATAATCTGCGCAAAGAGTCTGCAACTTCTGACTTTGTGCAGATATTTAAAAGATCTCAAACTTCCCAAACCTGTTTGATACTAGCTTTGTAGGACAAATCGAGGAATTTTAGATAAAGCAGGCTTCTTTCCAATTTTACAGCTGATTCTGAACTTGTAACTTTGTTTTCGTAGGTTCAGCACATCAAGACAAACACTGATGTGGATTCCAGACTCATTTTTTTCCAGGTATTTGTAATGTATCATCACATTTAGTGAAGGCAATTTAACAGTCATTAAAAAAATGTTTATGTTCTCAGTTCTTAATTTATGTTGTATTTTAATTTATGTTGTAATTTATTAGTGTCCTTAAGACTTTTCCCGCTATCTCAAGCAATGGGACAGATTCTTTTGCAATAAGCTGTTACCCAAGAGGCATCTCCTTGCTTGAATGTAGCCATGGCAGCTTATACGGGCTGAGGAGTTGTCACTTTTTAGATGGAATATTGTGGAAATAACCTCCAGTTCTGCAGGAAAGGGACATGCCACTGGCTGTGACTCTGTTACCACTTGTGATCTTACTGGCCATATGCATTAGCACTGCCTTTAACATTTTTGGTTTTGTTTGATTTGGGTTTTTTTGAGTTATTGCTCTACTCTGAGTTAACTCAAAGTTTTGAGGGTTTTAACTTGTGATACAGGAGCTGTTGAATTATTGAATATCCTCCTTTTACGTCACTGCCATTTCTACTTCCGCAGGTTTGTACTTTGTTCTGCAGTTGCTGTACCTCTATCACCCCAGTTAATCCTAAATCCACAAAGGAAAACCTAAATGCTGGCAATTTTGCTTCCTTGCATTTAATTTTTATATTCTAGACTTCTTTCCCAATAAAAGCCTGGCAGCTGACATATGCAGCATTACCTGTTCCTGTTTTACTGAAATGTTCAGAAAAATGAAACGCCAGGGAAATGTCACCTTCTTTGAGGCGTGCAAGGAAAGGCACAAGGAGGAAGTCTCATGATATTCCCCAGTCTCTCAACACTAAATATGCTGTCTAAGGAGGTTGTCCTGAAAGTTATCCAATACTTAAAAATCTCGAATAATTGTCATCCAGAATCAAATTAAAGCTGTTGGTGTTGGTGTCCATCTTACCTGTAAAATGAGATTTTGGCATTGTGTTTTATGTGGGTCTGGAGAAAGAGTACTTTGATCTGATGGGAAAAAACTTTGAAGTAAAATTGTGTCAAAATAATTCATCCCATTCTTGTCCAGTAAGTCCTTGCAGGTTGTGTTGTTTCCTCTCTCTTTTTGCTTCAGCAGCTTTTACCAATTTAACTAGATTTTAACAAACTACACAGCCCTCTAAGTGCCTGGGCAAACTGCTTCATCCTTTCAGGCTAGGCCTTGTGTCTATTTTCTTTGGGAATCTGAAGGTCCTTATGATGCAGCTCTCAGCCTTTCCTTAGGCGTGCATGCACTGCTCCTTTGTTCAGCAGGGATATTTCACTCCTCTAGCATTCTGGCTGTTTTCTTTGCTCAGATAAACTGTGTTACTAAAATGTAACCAAGGAGAGCTGACTGACCCAGAGTGTTCCTACCCTGTGTTTGTGCCAGTACATTTCTGGGGGACATCTAATGAGTATTTCCTGTTTTTCAGTTTGCTGAGTGGAAGAATTTCAACACTAAAGGATGAAACTGGTGCTGTGAGTAATGAACATGCTGTAACTCATTAATTCAATGTTATGCTTTTGGTTAGGTTCTCTCCTAAAGCATTTTCAATGTGAGTGCTAGTGGAATTACTGCCTGAGTTAGGGTAAACTTTAGTCAAAATTAGTGACATCTCTGGCTTTCTTGGTTCTCATCTTCATTTTAAGCTAAGTGAAACTGGAACAATGTACATATTTTTCTATGCTAATTCTGCATTGTACAGGTAATGCAGAAACAGCAACTCTTCTTAAACAGAGCAAATGCTAATTGCGGTATTGCAGGGAGGTGTAATTTTCATTAGCTAGGCATTGCATGTGTTGAGTAATCTAACATGGAAATGTAGCTTTTTTTTTTTTTTCCAAAAGTGTGTAGCAAAATGGCCATTCCAGTCTGTGGGTATGATATTCTTAAATGGGAAACTATAGTTACAGTAATGCTGTTGAGCAATAGTAAGGCGCACAAGTACTTTGCTAAAAATGTAGAGGTAGTTTGATGGTAATTGAATTTTAAAAAGTCTAAACCTCTCTTGAGATCTTATTACAGTTATTGGTATTGAACACATGCTAGAAAGTGAAAGCATTCATTGTCCTTTGTGGAGACTAGAACCTAAAGAACAGATTTATTAAGTGCCATCTATTTGCAACAGTGTTTGTATATATGTCCTTTGTATATGTCCTTTAGGAATGTTAAATTAGTGTATAGTAGAATAATAAGAACAAAGAAGAGGCTCAACAACTTCGGGTTTTGTTGTCTGCTCACTACCTCATCTTCAACTCCTTTTGCCCACATTCAGCATAAAATAGCACTTTAGTTGATGGTTGCTCCATAGTAGTACTCAAGTACAGAAATTTTTCTTTGCAGATATTTATTGATCGAGATCCAGCAGCATTTGCACCCATTTTAAATTTTCTTCGCACAAAGGAGTTAGACTTACGGTAAGAAGTTCATTTCAATCAAAAGCATTAGAAAACTTGTTCAAGTGATAAATATTACATCTTGCTCATCTAGTTGGGTGCCTGGTATGTGGCTCAGCTCCCTTATAGATGTTGGGCCATGTCTAGAGTATGTGTATGTCACAGTGGAGGCAGAAATGGTGACACTCTATTTTATTAGTAGATTCTTGTAATGTAGACCACTTCTTGCAGTGTATTTGTTTATTGTTTCTGTATCTTTATTTTAATCAAAGTTAAGTCAAATTAAGATCAGTTAAGTCAAATGAAGATCACTTTGAAATCTCAAACATCAATGTGTTGAATGCATTTCATGGTAATTGTGTAAACTGTTAGGTAGCTTGATATTTAGATTTGTAATATCCAGTTATATGCAAGTATTTATGTTCAAGGTATTGACTCACTTTGTTCTTGTTTGTTTTTGTTTTGTTTTTTCTATTTCTGCAGAGGAGTGAGTATTAATGTTCTCAGGCATGAAGCTGAATTCTATGGAATCACTCCTTTAGGTAACTTTTTTTTAATTTAATGTGAGTTCATCTTATATTTATTATTGTAGTAATGGTCCACTGACAAATCCTGGGCAGTTGTGACCCTGAAGATCTTAAAAGTAAAGGTTTTCAAAAACGGAAGGATATTTGTGATAATGTAATGTTTTCAAGGAAGTGAAAGCTGTGGTCATATCTGGGTTTCCTCCTTAGTGAGAAGATTGCTACTATGTGAAGAACTGGAACGCTCATCTTGTGGCAGTGTCCTTTTTCATGGCTACCTACCTCCTCCAGGTATTCTTGTATTCATGGTCTGATGTTGCTTGCAGTCACTTGCTGCTTTGGTTTGTGGGGATGATTGGCTGAGGTGGTTACCCTGGCTGCCAAACTGTTCTGAGAAAGCCTTCCTATGGAAAGCTAAGGGCAAATGGTTGAACGGAACATTATTGTGATTAAAACTTTCATCTCAGTGCTGTAACAAACAGCATGTTTAGAGTTCTGGGCAGGGGTGTGGCATGTTAGTACTAAGCAGGTTGTGTTTGGTTGTAGACTAGAGCAGAGGTTCTTCAGGAGCCTTTCAGTTTAATGTCATCAGCATGAAGTGCTTTCTTCTTCCTGAATGTAGAGATACCTTGGGTGTCCTCTTGCCTATGTGACAAATCACCACTAATGAGCTTTCCTTACCAATATGAGTACCTGTTAGACTCTTTTAATTCTCTGAAGAGATGAACACAGTTCATGTGTTAACCTGAAGTCTAAAGGATGTCTAGCCAATTATTGACAAGTTTTCTGAAGATAATTCCTTAAATTGTGAATGTAAACATAGAGAGCAAAAGCAGTTTTTGTTTCAGTGTTACAGTATTGCCTGTTTCTTATAGCATATAAATCAAATTTTCATCAAAATGCACAAGTGTTAATCCTGTATTTTGAAAGTAAACTAATATCTGTTATATTGCTAAAGTCTAAGGAGGAAAACAAAACCTTTTTTTTTTTTAAATAGGCATTCCCAGCCGAAAGATAAATAATACTATTGGGCCACCGACTGACATCAGAACGGGCCAGAATGAGAGTGAGATGCATGGAGGTGGTGTCCAGCCTACACTTGCTGGTACGGGGGAAGGTACAGTCAGACTAGGTGAGGAGCATCAGTTTTAAAACCAAAGCAAATTGCAAAGATGATTGTCACTGGGAAATAGGAACTGTGTGGCTGTATCTGGTTTAAATCTGCTATTCTGTGTTTGGCTGGTTAAAATTGCTGAATACTTAGTTAAACACTACTCCCTATACAGTATTGAAGGCTCACTGCTGCATAACCCAGATGTGAGGCTTGAGAGAAAGGCAAAGTTCTCCATGCAGTCTTAGCATGGCCCCTTAGACAAATGTCTTACACTGTACTAAAGCCATAATAAAACAAGAGAGGGCACTGTCTCTTTGGTCTTTGTTCAGGGACTGCTTCCTGTTCTTCCACCTCTTTCTTGCTCCTGGTTCCTCTCTTGCCCTGCAAGAGTCGAGTTCTAAGAGTAAAGGTAGTCTTCACAGAAAAATTGTTAGTGAGATAGACCCGAATTCTGTCGTTTTCCAGCTTTTGACTTTGCGAGCAAAATGATGCTGTTAGAAGTGTCATATTTCTGTCATAATCCTGTGAATGGTAGCAGTGTTAGGAAAATCTCAAGTACGTTAAAGGTGAATCTCTGTAATATAAAATAAGGATATGAATTGCTGATTCTTCTTAGTGAGCTGCTGTAGGTTCGGAAGCAGGCAGTCCTGGGGAAAATGAGGTAGAAGGTGCATTCTTCAAGCATTAGTTCTGTAGCATATCAAGGCTGTGAGGGGCAATACTGCTAACTAGAATCTTGCTGAAAATGTTTCTTGAGAAACTTAATTATCAAACTTTCTGTTGTACATCCTAGCAGAGAGCTGTATCCTGGTATAGATGTCTCTGCTCATCTAATACTCGTCACTTGCCTGACTTCAGCTTTGTTGTTTTTAGGATTTCCTGTGGACCCACGGAAAGTCCTAATAGTAGCTGGCCACCACAATTGGATAGTAGCTGCCTATGCCCATTTCGCTGTTTGCTACAGGTATGAATAGAGTTGCTTGTCAGGTTACAGGAATCTAAAAAATCCATAATCATTGGCTGAGAGCAAAGCAAAAAGTTGACTCTGAAATAGCAGGAGATAAATGCATTTAGTCTGATCCTATGAATATGAGTTGCTGCTTTTTTTGGGTGAAAATAAACTTCTTGATAGGAACTCAGATTTTGCTGCTTTGATGTCAGTTCTTGATACTGTTGAAAAAGTTGCAAATTGACTCCAATATAACTGCTTCAAAAGCCTGTTTTAAAGCAGGCTGTTGAATGAAAAATTCATTTTAAAGTTTTTCCTGCTGTGGGTTTGAAAACAGTCTGTGAAGTTACAGTATCAAGGAAGCTGAAACAGTTAATGAATATTTGCTACCTTGTCTTAAACTTCAGGGCTTTTTGCTGAGCAGAACTGTTAAACACTTGTTACTTCACTTGGATGGCTGAAAAATACCTTCAGTGTCTTGAAAACAAGCTGGCTATTTTTTAAGGTCAGGTGAAGATAAGCAATACCTCCATATTACAGAGGGTGTCTTTAGTTCACATCTCGTAGTCTTTGATTTAATTGGTGTCTGTCTTTTGGATGGAAACTGATGTTTTAACAAGAGCTGTTGCCCAGACCAGTCTTAACACGGCTGTCATACTGCGGTTCAGAAACAGAGGGGAGAAGAGTGAAATGTGAACAGCTTCTTTCTGCTTACTGCCAAACTAAAGCCATAGTTTGCTGCCTTATTCACTCTCTAGAATACTAACTCAGTTGCTTAAACTTTGTAACTTAAATCACATCACCACTGCAATTTTTTTGTCTTTAATTTGTATGAAATGTGGCTTCTCTTGCTCTGCTTAATGTTTTTGTTTTCATTTATGCTTCATATGGTCTGACAGAGAAAGAGGCAATTATTTGCAACTGCTTTTGTGCTAATTGTCCCCTTCTTAGGATTTTATCTCTGACTATTTTCTTTGGCTGCTAGCTCACTTTAAGTGAAAGATTCTGCCTCTTTCCTGCTTGGTAAACTAGTTAACAAGACTTGTTGCCATTGAAATTATGTCATTAGTGATGCTTTTGATGAACCATGTCAGACTTGAATGGTTGCTGAGAGAGGATGCAGGTCAGCATGCCAATTTAAAGTGCTGCTTTTCTTTACAGAGATTCAATATAGCAGTCTTGTATTTTTTTTTTCCTTTCAAAACTTGAAGGAGGTCTAGGAATACAATGGTGGAATTTTCCCTCCTCCATTCTTCTACAGCAAAGTACAGTGCATCTTAAAGATAATTTTTTTTTCTTTTGAAGTATGACAGAAGTTTTTAAAATTTGATCATAAAGTTTGCGAGAATGTCTTTGTTGCATTCAAAATCTTGCTATTGCAACTGTGCTCCTAAATCTCTTCACTACAACTTCTGCATGTTGCATGGGTAGAGCACAGTGATCTGGGGTGCTTCAACTCCAGGCAGGATGCAACACTGAAGTGAAATAACAGCAACGACGCTAAAAAGTACACGTATCTTTCTGCTTTTAATTTTAACATTTCTGTAACTTGACCGCAGAGATCTAGTCTGCTTTAGTGCCATTGCAAAGTATCTAAATTATTGCCTGAATTTAAGTAATATAAATTGAGCTGACACCATGTAAGTCTTTAAAATGAACAGGGAAATGAATCTTTAAAAATAAAGCTTACAGTCAATTCAGTATTATCTGCTTACAGTATACCATAAACAGAAAATGTGTCTGGAGAGCAGAGCTTTATGCTAAAGCATGATTGGGTTTCTTGCATGATACATAAGAAGATTAATAGAGTTTTCTTCTAAAGTCTTATGCTGAACCTCATTATCTAGCATTTGTTAGCCCAAGCTTTTGGCTTCATCTTATAACTTCTATATCAGATGTGCTTATATGAAGAAAAAGCCCAGCACAAGATTCCAGTAGCTGCCAAGCACTGAAATAATATACAATATCAGACTTCAAAATGGGAAAAAAATGCAGCTCTTGTGGACTGTAGTTCTTAACTAGAATTTGACGTTTTGTGGCTTAGAGTGTAAGACTGAATCATCCACACTGGTTCAGGATTAGACTGGGCTGTCTGTTCCTGAGTCTCTGACATCTGCTCCCTGTTCTCCCCTTTGCCCTTCCAGAATCAAAGAGTCATCTGGGTGGCAGCAGGTGTTCACCAGTCCTTATCTGGACTGGACCATTGAGCGGGTGGCTCTCAACGCCAAGGTGGTTGGAGGACCTCATGGAGACAAGGACAAGATGGTTGCAGTTGCCTCGGAGAGTAGCATTATCTTGTGGAGCATTCAGGATGGTGGTAGTGGCAGTGAAATTGGTAACTATCATTACCTGGTTTGTTTTTTCTTTTGTGTGTGTGTGTGTGTATAACAAGAAAGAAGTCTGAGACCTTGTTTTGAGGTATTTGTGTGATTTGTAGTGTTCATATTCACTTTCACAAATTGACAAAACAAGCACTGTTAGAGTATTTTAACTTCCTTCAGTTCTGCACCAGGAATCCTGTCTCAAAATCAAAGAGATGGAGAATAGAAGAGCACTGTGTTTACTGAAGAGATAGTAGCCAATACTTACTGTTCAGTTTGAGGTTTTTGTGTAAAAATTCAAATTAAGGGTCAAAGTTTTCCCTAGACTCGCATTTGAATCTAGGCCATAACACAAAGGAACTAAGCTTTGGAGGTGGAAACCTACAGATACAAAGTGATTCTGCTCTTTCCTTTCCTTTTTTTTATTAAAGCCACATTTTTACATAGAGATGATGAAAATACTTCAGTTCTCTGTCAAATGTGGTTCATAAATGGAGTTTGGAAGATGAAAATTTCTTGTGTTTATAACTTGGGTGTCAGGGTATGTAAAAAGCCCACACTATTCCTTTAAGCATACAGGAATTACTGCTTATACACCTTGGCACAGAAGGATACACAATTGTAAGCTTTAGAATCAGCAAGAAGACATTTCCAGAAGTAAATATTCCCTGGTACTGATCTGATGGTTTGTCTGAGTCATTGCTGTTCAAATATAGGGCTAATTTGGGAGGCACTGAAGGGAACAGTATTTGGAACTTCCTCTAGCCTAATCCCTGGTGTTTGAATAACCACTGCTATGCCAGTAATGTCTGTTTCCTCTGGCAGTGGATACTGCTAACAAAGTACGACAGCAGTCTGGTTATATGAGCACTTTTCTCTGAAACTTAATGCTGAGCTAATTTGTTATTAGATGTATCTCCATAGTTGAAGCCTTGAAAATTACAATGGCCATAAATTAAAGTCAAAATGACCAAATTCAAGTTTTGACCCATGGGCCTTTAAAGAAGAGCTTGCTTGACAGATTCTCAGGCAATTTCTAGCTGTGTTAATGGATGTTGCTTTTTTTTCCCTGCATGAATATGTGGAAACACTAAGTCATATTTGAAGATGGGAAAGGCAAAGGTCTTGTTTGAGCTGTGTACTGCTCTTTTACTTGTGATTCATGGAGTTCTTATATATAATCATGGTCAACAAAATGGAAAAGGAGATTCCATTGTACTGAAAAAAAATACAAAATGTGTGTCTAACAGTTGAATATGAAATTATCTCCATTAAACACAGCGAGTAATTATCGTCCCTGAGAAGCCTTTTCTTCTCTTATACTCCCATTGACTGAATCTTACGGACAGGGAAGAGTTGGTGTGACAGCTGTACTCCTGTAACAGGCATTGCTTTAAGCACTGTGCCATTACATTCCTCCTGTGTTTTCTGGTTTCAATTAGCTGCTGGTGTTACCTTGGGATTTGCAGTAAGACACGAGAAGCAGCATCTTGGATTTTTTTAAATCAAGTGGAAAGAGACGTAAAAAAAAATTATTAGACTTTTATTTCAAATAAAAACTTTAAAATACGCCAGTATCATAAAATTCTGATAGCTTAGACTATGACTGAAAATGGCAACAAAACCGAAGCAAGGACTTTTGCTAAACAGGCTGTACTGCATTCAAGTGACACTGTGAAACAGAGTAATTGCCACGTGGGGCAGGAGGAGGGGGAAAGCAGAGAGAGAGCGCCTACAGGATGAAATTCCCAGTCAGACTGACATTGACCAAACTGTACTGCTGTTCTTTTGGATAATAGGTCATGTTGATTGTGGCAATACGTGGTTTAAAAAAATGCTTGTGCTTAATAGTTATAACTTGAATGTAGCTGTTTTGTCTCCTTGTAGAGACAAATGCTTGCAGTGCTGCTTTGTGTTAGAGATACAGTACATCGCTGTCATCTTGTGAAAGAAACTACTTGTTCCAAACAGTTGCTGGAGCCTGGCGACACCATACCCAGCAAATTGTGTGGGCTGGCATCTTTGTGATAGAGCTCTCCCAGAGCGCTTTCTTCCCTTTCAATATTACTTACATAAGACACTGCTGCTGGCTTGCTGCTGTAAGCAGTATTTTACTGAGAGGGACCCTTAGGACAAGAGCCTGTCATTACATATAGTGTTGTCTCCCCCGTGTACAAGTCTCAAGATTGTTGAGCCTAAGCAGGACTGACACTTCAAATTCCTCCAGACCATTCAAGCTGTCTTCCTTGATTTCCTTGAACCTCATCCTTCTCTGGAGTAATCAATTCTAGTTGTTTCTGTGGATTTTTTATTACTGCCTTTTTTGTGTGCCCTGTACTGCTGAATCTTATCTACATTGAATGACTGTGGTCTGCCCTGGAAAATGGTTTAGCACCATAATTAAAACAACTTCCTGAGATTCCTTCTTGGGTGTTACAAAGAGCTGATTCTTGTGTGGAAATGACACTCTGTTCATTTGAGTTTGTCCAAAACAATGTTGAGGAATTTTCCAGCTATTTGATACTCTTGTTTTGATAACATCTATCTGCTGCAGTTAAGGTATATTAGTGAGAAGTAATATAAGTATATAGAGTGAGCAGGATGGAATAGGAAACTTGCGAGTGAAGATTGACACTTTAGTGTTGTAATGTATCCCCAGTATTTTTGTACTTACCAGGCAGAAAAACATAGCCTAGAATTATTTACAAACCAAGTTAATTACAGGGCCAGTTTGCTGGACTTCATAGCTGGCAAACTTGGAAATTACCTCAGACATTTTGAGTAGGCTGTAACTTATAAATACATGGACAATAAGTAGTACAAAATGTAGTATGCTATCCAAGTTTGCAGTTCAGTTAAAGTTATTTATTTTGGATCTGTGATGACACTTGGAAGGTCTAAAGAAAGGATCGATTTTGTGGAAGGCCTCAGATGTTAAGGTCAACTACAACTACAGCCATCGATGCCTGTCAAGCTCTGCACTGTTTTGATTTTTATTAAGTGAAATGTTGTTGATGGCACATTTCCTTTACTTGGAAGGCCAGCATTTGCTAGTAAGTTTTATCTTCCAAATTTGAATAGTTTGATTGGTGAAACTGCTTCCCTATGTAGCTTCAAGTTTTAACAGCCTGTTAGCCTATACTCTCTGCTTATGGACTGCAACCAAACTAAAATATCTGGAGATAGAAAGAAAGAAGTAGGCTTTTGCAGGCTGCTTATTTTTCTGAGTTCAAGTGTTTCTGCTAAAAGAGAAATTAGAATGTATTCAAGTAGGGTCACATTTGAGTTGTTCAGTCTTTTCCCAAGAAGAAGGCTGGAGCCTTGTAGTCACATTTAGCTCCTGAAATCCATTTTCAAAATATTTTTACTTGACTGGACTTAAAAAAAATGGCATCAAGAATCTGTAATATTTTAACTGGTAATTGCAAACTAGTATGGTACAAATTTGGAAAACACATGAAATTACTGCTTCTTAAATGATGCTTCATAGTCACAGCTAAAAAAAAAAAAACAAAACACAAACCACAAAACAACAACAAAAATTCCTGCTTGCTGTAATATATTTTTTAATTTATTTTAAAGCCATTTGAGAACTTGATGGCTGTAGAACAGTGTTCGTATATTTCATAAGGGCTCTTCTAGCTTCTCTTGCCTCCTTTCTCCTTTCCAAATAATGATGGTATTAGCAGAGATGACATCACACTGCCATTTGTTGGAACCCAGTTTGCTGCATGCATGGTGCCTCACCTAGCATGCTGCAAACCCAGTTTTGGCTGTTCTTCACTTGCTACTGAAATAAATGTGAGGTGATAATAATGGAGAGATTCCATTGTTACTGTGTTTTTCTCTTTGTTTGAGATGAGCTTCACAGCCTCTTCATTTTTTGCAGGAGTGTTCAGTCTTGGCGTGCCTGTAGATGCTCTCTTCTTCATTGGCAACCAGTTGGTGGCTACAAGCCATACAGGGAAAGTCGGAGTATGGAACGCTGTGACTCAGCATTGGCAGGTCTGTTCAATTTTCCACATCACTTTTTACAAGCTGGTATGTCTTTCTAGTAAAAAGAGAATAAAACAATCTAAAAGCGTAAAAGAAATGCTCATCATAGTGTTTTCAGCCCTGACTTGTGTTATGGAGTTTATCACCTATTGTGCCTGTGAGCAGAATGTTGACTTGTTTGGTGCTGCTACCAATCATGCTTTTTAGGCTTTCGAATGAAAGGATGTGGTGTGATTTGGGTTAATAACTATCAAGTACCAATATATTTAACCTTCCTTATGGATTACTAACTTTGTAAAAATTCACTAGGATCATAGGAAATAAAATTGTGGGGAATGTGTGACAGCAACTTCTGGACCATCTGACAGAAGAAGAAAAACAAGGAGGTGGTATCTGGAGATCTCCAAAGCTGCTTTACAACTGGAGACTCTTCTTCAGCAGAAGAGTGCATGATAATACTTTAAAGATGTCTGTCTTGTGTGTGGATGCTTCTGGCTGCACTGATTTGATTCTTGTTGTCAGAATGCACATTAAATAGAGAGATCCATGGAGTCAGCATGAGTCTGAGAAACAGTCGAGCATTCAAATAACAAAGCTTGTAACACAGCTGGATGTACACCTTTGTGGCACAAAACCTGGATGCAGTAAAAATTCCAAAAATGCCTTGCAAATCTCAAGAGGCAGAACTGACCTGAGGTTGCTGCACTGTTTGCTGGCTAAGTTCTGATTTAACTCTTAAGTTACAGTAGTGGTAAAAAATAACACAGGTAATAAGTGTGGGATAGCACTGCTTCTGCAGCAGACACAGATATGTTGGTATGGCCTTGAATTAAACAAAACATTATTTAAAGTTCTACTGATGCCTTGCAAAAATCTTCTCTTAAGAGACAACTTAATGCTATGTGGCAAGCTGGTGTTTAATAGTATTTTCCAAAGGAGCAAGTCATAAGAAATAAAAACTGATGTCCCATTCATCATCTTTGTTTTTGGGGTAGCCACAGAAATCTTTCTGATCACATGAATAGCTCCTCAGTTTGACTGACTTTTCCTTTGATAAAAGCATTTCTAATTGAAGAGTAGGAAATCTTTGAGAGGCTTATATGCTGATATGTCCTAAAATTTTTTTGGCTAATTCTTTTTTCAAGAGGATGAGAATAGCTCCTTTTATAAACAAACAAACAAAATCAACTGAACACAAACCTAACAAAGAACACCCACATAAAACCAAACCAACAACCAAAAAACCCGAAACAAAACCATTTCAAGGTACTTTCTGCATCTTGGGCTCTCTTGTTCCTATCTGTTGCGGAAGGAAAGAAGATAACATTTACAATGTGTTTTAGGGGCTTACAGACCATTCTTAAGTTAGGAAGGGGTACTGGTTTAGAGTCTGAGCTCTTTGAGATATGGGGAAGTTTTTTTGGTCGGTTTGTTTAGCTTTTATCCAATTGATTCATTGTAGGTATTTTGCAAATTATTTTTCAACTCCCTGTAGCAATTGGAAGGATGCTGCTGGTCAGAGAGAAGTGAGAACTTAGGCTGAAATGTCCATGAATTAGTATCCAGGGTCCAATAAGTGCACTGACTGAAACATATAGAATACAGGACAAATACCATGACACTGTGCATGTTTGAGTGCTCTGGATAAAACAGCTTTTGGCTTTTTCTTCCTCGGGGCTGAAGCAAAAAAGAATTGCTTGAAATAAGAGATCTGACCTAGAATAAGCAAAACCTTTTCTTTGCTTGAGATCTCTGTCCCACTTAAAGGAATAAGCACTCCTTTTAATCCTAGAGGGCAAAGAAGGGGCACGTGTAATCCCTCACCTTGAGTTGTAGACCAGTAAGTAAAATATGACAGGGCTGTCTTGAGTTTACTTGGTGTGGTTGTGTGTTGGAAGTGAGAAACTGTAATGGAACAAGAGTTTTTATCCCTCATTATATATCTGCTAGAGGTAGAGATTTCCACAGTTTGGCAGAGGGATACAAAACTTGGGATAAAAGAAGGCATAGAGAGGTAACATCTAGTTCCTTGGTCCAGAAATCTCTTAAGGACTTGTCAGAAATGGAAGAAGGGAGAGGATAGAAGGGGTGAAATATACTCACTGGCATATGGGAAAAACATCCACTTTTGAAGACATGGTTTAGCTACAACTCTCTAAGCTCTGTTCCTTCACACGGAGAAGGATCTTCCAGAGCAGTTGTGCTGATTTGTCTGCATGTGTCTGCTGAGCTCCAAGACTTCAGATCCAGTTTGGTAGAGGAATATCCGCTATTTCAGGAATGCCATTGTACGTGCATGTGTGTGCACAATGGCTTCAATCCAGTACCAGACTCGAGTGATGTTCAACAACATGTACCAGAAATGTCTGAAAACTGAGGAAGTAGCAACCTAAATTCTTGATTTGATTCTTTTTTCCTTCTATTTGCACTAGGTTCAGGATGTTGTTCCTATCACAAGCTATGATACTGCTGGGTCTTTCCTGCTGCTGGGCTGTAATAATGGTTCTATCTACTATATAGGTAAGAAATGGGAGGGTGGAATAAAAAGGAGGTGCTACTGCTTTTTTGTTACACTGTTTAGTTGATTTAAGTTGCATCAGAACAGCTCTGTCTAATGAGAGTAATAAATGTCTCTTCCCCACAGACATGCAGAAGTTCCCACTGCGAATGAAGGACAATGATCTTCTTGTGACAGAATTGTACCATGATCCCTCCAATGATGCTATAACAGCTCTCAGTGTCTACCTCACACCTAAAACAAGTCAGTATTCTATCACTCTCTTCAGTGAGAGTCTGTTAGAAATGTGCTTTTCTGTTTTCTAAATGGACTTTTCCTATTGCTGCTTAGCAGGGTTAAAGCAGAAAAAGTAGCCCTCGACATAAACAGAGAATTTTTCTTCATTTAATCATCTTCAAATGAATGATGAACATGAGGCATAGCTGTTTTCCCTTAAACCTGTAATCTGTATAAATAGGTACATATACTTACATGTATTCATATATTAATGCTTGTGCCTAATGTATCTTAGTTGGTTTTACGCCTTTTGCACAGAGAGGCACTTAGATTTTGAATTGTATTTGCTGAAATAGTTTGTGCTGAACTGGGTAAGGGGGACAGGGAGACATAACCTTGCTGTTGTGTCTAAACTTTATAACCAGTATGCTAAAAAACATTTCCATATGCAGCTTGATGATGCTTTCCTAATTATGGTGCGGTTATCTTTTCAATTAAAAAGAAACAATAGCAACAACAAAAACCCAAAGCAAAGCAAAACTCAAAAAAGCCCAGACTGGGAGAAAGTGGTTACTCACATAATAATATTGATACCACAGTGACTTTTTAAACTGTAGCTCTTCCTGTTTTGCTTTGCTTTCCCATTTGCCTCCAACTAAGGCAGAAAGCGTGGCACATATGTTACGTGGCACATATAGACCGTATCACTGTGAGGAGTGCCAAAATATCTGATCATATTACTTGATCCATTTCTTTTTTCACTTTCAGGAAGGAGGAGAGAATGGGAAAAAAAGGTTTTGTTAAGACAATGTTGAAGCATGTAGTATGGAGTTGAACAAACCTGAGGTCATTTTAGTGGCAAAATGCCCTCCGTGTTTATGGGACAGTAATGAGTAAAGAGTGTTTAAAAAACATAGCTTCTTCCTGTAGAAGCTTGGAAATACTGTTTTCTACTGTCTCCTTCCCTGGCCCCTGGTAAGCCAGGCTTTCATTCCTGGGGGAACAACTGTGTTCCTGCTTGTTTTAGGTGTAAGTGGCAATTGGATTGAGATTGCATATGGCACCAGCTCTGGAGCAGTGAGGGTGATTGTACAGCACCCTGAGACAGTCGGGTCTGGCCCTCAGCTCTTTCAGACCTTCACGGTTCATCGAAGCCCTGTCACGAAGATCATGCTCTCAGAGAAGCACCTCGTGTCAGGTAATGTGTGCACAGATGTGTATTGGTGGTTCTCCCCTCCTCCTGAGCAATGCAGTATTTGTATGCTATGCTCTATAACTTGCACCGTTCCCACATGTAATAGAAATGAGTTGGACAGATTTGGGGGCAGAGGAAGGGCTAGATTTGCTTGAATCCTCTTTCTTAAAGTAAGCATTCTTCAAAGCCTTTAGCAGTTGAAAGGCCCGAGTTTTATTTGACCAGATACTAGAACAACTCTCTTTCATTTGTGTCTTATTCCAAGGTTGCCATTTGTGGAAATAAAAGGGTTTGTAAACAAATGTATCTCTATCAAGTTTTATTGTTGCACATAGGTCCTTCAGGACTTCCTCTTCTTTTAACAGCCTTTCAGGAGCTTTCCAGGCTGTAGCAAAACGTGCACCATCTCCTCCTGGGCCCTAGAAAAAGCCTTCCTGTGACTTCAAAGGGCTGTCTCTGTTTCTTTTCTCAGCAGTCTCTCAGTGTTTGTTGTGCTATTCTCCTTGTCCTGTCTTATGCTCGGGAATGTGTCTTACTTGCAGAGAAGATGCAGTCACTCCTTCTTCTGTAAAAATCTATTTCACCCAGAATCCAGCAGCCAGGGCATGGCAGAGAACTGATTTACATCTTGCTGCTATCCCATTATTTAAAAAAAGGAATAGGAACATGGTATCCAATTATACTGCAAATAAACAGCCCAGAGATCATCTGTTCCTCTGCAAGCTGCTGCTAAACCCTCAGCACCAGGAGAGGGCACATCTGTATGTACAAAACTGAGTTAATTGATGAATTAAATGGAATGGGCCTGTTGTGTGAGGAGAGTTCTGCTGCTAGGCTGCTCTCATGACATCTTGTCCTAGCATCTGCACACCAGGGAATGAAGGGGGCTGTAGGCTACTGATGCTAAACCAGACCTTAGTTTTGTGTTGCACCTGTCTCCGTTTCTTGAATTTCTGAGGGAAGAGACAAAACTAACAGAAAATAGAACATCAGCAAGAATTTGTAGACTTTAGAAAATTGTCCGGAGATGCTGTGTGACCTCACATTCACTAAATTCTTGATCGCTCAGTCTTGAAAAACTATCATATAGATGATCATTAGAGAAGTTTATCTAAATGTTTTGTCATCCCTTGTAAATGCAAATCTTTTCCTTTCTAGTGTGTGCTGATAACAACCATGTACGGACATGGACTGTGACTCGGTTCCGGGGCATGATTTCGACTCAGCCAGGCTCAACACCTCTTGCATCATTCAAAATCTTATCCCTGGAGGAAGCGGAGAGTCATGGCAGTTACTGTTCTGGAAATGACATTGGTAGGATGTCTCTTGGTTGTGCTGTGCCTGTACCTTCACTAGTCTCATAAAGGTTTAACAGACCTTCAGCCCTATAACATGCAAGTCGATGGGTGTAAGCTCTTATACACTGCTCTCCCCTTGAAACGATGGCAAGGATCTGCAAGATTCACTTGGAATTATTATTTAGGCTGTAGAGAGTTAGTACACTTAAAGGACTTTCTCTGAGTGACAGAAAAAGGGACAAAAAAACTTTGGAACATAGATACTATCCTCTTCCTTGAGTAAACTGATGTTGCATTTCAATTCTGATTTAACTAGAGAATGAGAGAAAGCACAGGAGACTGAATTAAGCAGATGAGCATAGCAAACATTTGGTCTGCAAATTCCAGTTCACTGTTCAGCTGGGGTTAAACAAAGCATGGAAAAAATTCTTAAATGACTTTGAAGTCATGACAAAGTTCACTGAAGCCTTGCAACTGCAGAGGCAAAGGGTGCTAGCACATTGTTGTAGCAAGGTACTGAAGGAATGTGTGTTGGTAAATATGGGTAGACAGGTAGTTTAGATTCCTTGGTGGTCTGAGCCTTGCAAATGAACCTTTGATGAATAGAATGCCCTGTGAACACAGGCTGGGGTCAGTACTATTGCAAGAAATCTGATTAAGCCTTTAGACATCTAGGAGCTGCAAAATAACAAAGTACTTACTGTTATTTTAGAGACCTGATGTAGGGTTTGTGCTGGTATAGTAATTCCTCCAGGAACACACAGCAAATTTAAGAATCTGGGTCCCCTAGAACAGCAAAAAACTGATTTGGATCTGTAGAGACTGCTAACCATTGGATGGCTTTTGCTAGCTACTGGTCACCTTTGGCTCCCTGCTCCTGATACTTTAAAATTGCAGTGGTCATATGAGTCTGCGTCTTCAGAACTGTTTGGGGAAAAAGGTGAGGGAATTGGAACAAACAAACAAGTGATCTTTCTTTGTTTCCTCTAGGACCCTTTGGTGAACGTGATGATCAACAGGTGTTTATCCAAAAAGTTGTTCCCATTACGAATAAGCTGTTTGTAAGGCTGTCGTCAACTGGGAAAAGGTACATCCATGATGAGGGTTTTAAGTGGGAAAGGAGCAGGACTAGGCCTGTTCAGGTGGTGATGCTGAGTGCATGCAGCTGCACATAACAGTCTTCTACTGTACTTGACAGCTCTGGCTAAACTCTTGTTTGTGTGCCAGTTACAGAACTGTTAACTATTATTATAACCTCAAAACCAAAAGACTTTTTGAAAAGTGTGATTTCAGAGACTCACTTCATGATGGCTCACCCTGGGGAGCTCACAAAGCAAACATTTCTGTGCCTCTAAAGAATATGTGACTCTCAACCATGGTACCATGCTAACATTTAATTTCAAAACTAATGCTGAAGCTGCTGGTGGCAGGAATTATGCTGCTCACAAGAAGGTTTCTCTCTTCCTTTGCACTTATCTTTGAAGATATTAGAACCTTTAAAATGGAGGTACTGTTTTCTGGGTCATCTATTCAATTATTTTCTTAGGCTTGACTTCATAATATTCTACTGCATTGCTGCCAACATAGTTAAAAATGTTGTCAAATCCACAGCTGTTTTTCTTCCTGCTAGGCTAGGAAGATGACAAGAGATGAGAAAAGACACTGCATCTCAGTTCTGTGTTTCATTTTTGCATCTCTTGCCTAATAACTTTGAATCTGGAAAACATTAATGCCTCAACACTATGACTTATTTTGTCACTGCTTGGGTGAAAAGTTCACCACAAAGGGCCAGTAAAACAAACTACCCAGAGCATGAGCAGCTTAGTTTTGGGAGTCCTTTTCTTCTCCTCACTCCCCCTAAACTTCTAAAATAAACGGGAAAAAAGCAATGGAGATCTGCCATGACAAGTGAAATTGCAGTTGTGATATGACAAAAGTTATCTTTATAGATAACACTGGATGTATCATCTTTGGATTTTTTTGCATACCTTTTATGTGGGTAAATTTGCTGTTTCTGCAGGTTAGTTTCCTAGAATGTCTAGCATATGAAGGGGCTGGTTTCTGTCATTCTTGTGAGAGCCTTAGCTTTCTCATCATTGCACATAGAAAATGGACATAGAACATGTGGGGGCTGCCCGATAAACAAAGGTCTTTTTCTGATGGCAAGTTTGGTGCCTTCTCAGAAAATTGAACCAGTTCTGACTTCAGTGGCCAAACTCTGCCAGGTGCAATTGTTCAGGTAATTTGGGGTTTGTCTTCCTGTAGGATCTGTGAGATCCAGGCAGTTGACTGCACTACCATCTCATCATTTACTGTGCGAGAATGTGAAGGATCCAGCAGGATGGGCTCCCGGCCACGCCGCTACCTCTTCACTGGACATTCCAATGGCAGCATCCAGATGTGGGACCTGACCACAGCTATGGACATGGTTAATAAGAGTGAAGACAAAGGTAAGTTGTGTGATGCCAGGACTGTGGTGTGCGTTTTTTTCGTGTCTTCAGATGTACCTGACTGCAGTAAATGGACTTGGCCTCTAAGAGCTCTCTCTCTTGCAGATGTTGGTGGCCCCACAGAGGAAGAGCTGCTGAAGCTGCTTGACCAGTGTGACTTGAGTACATCTCGTTGTGCCACACCCAACATCAGTCCTGCCACCTCAGTTGTTCAGCCAAACCGGCTTCGGGAATCTAATTCCAGGTAAGTCACCAAGGGTGGCACCGGCTGCAGACACCACAGGTTTTACTTTTCAGGTAGGCAGAGAGGGGTTTGGTGACTTGAATACTGTAGTTGAGGCCCTGAATTCATGCCCTAAGTGGCTTGAACTACACACACACTCCTTGATTTGTATTGGTTTGTATGTGTGCAGATTGAAGTATCTTCTGAGAATCTGAAGTGATCTGGAAGCCTTTGTGTGGTGGCTACGATGAGTGTATTGCTATTGTAGTGGGAATTGCAGTGGTAGGTGGGATCAATGGGGTGTAGAGGACCTGGCTGCTATTCTCAGCCTAACATCTGCTCTTCTTGTATTTTCCGAAGCCTCCAATTGCAGCACCATGAAACAATCCATGAAACTGCCACGTATGGTTCTGTGCGGCCATACAGAGAAAGCCCCCTCTTGGCAAGAGCAAGGAGGACAGAGAGCTTTCACAGTTACCGGGACTTCCAGGCTTTTAACTTATCCAGCAAAAGCCCAACAGAAAAGGCAGCTGCTGCAAATGGGAATTCAAGCCACATAGAGGCCAGGAAGGCAACAGCTGAGGGCAGTGCAGCTGAGAGGAAGGCAGTCCAATCAACAGCACTTGAAGTGCGAGGCACAGGCGTGACAGATGCAGGTGGGTGTTGCAGTACAGAGGTTCACCGCCTGCCAGAGAATTCTCTGGATCTCAAAAGAAGAGGACCAGAAGAAGAAAATGAAACCAAAGCAGAAAGCAAAAAGAAAATGGGATTTGAAGGAGCTGGTTTCCTGGGAAGGAAGAAAGTGCCTCTCCTGGCCTCTGCACCAGTCCTTGCTGAAGGTGGGCCTGAATTACCTGGTGCAGCTTCTCCATCACCTACAAAGACAGCTGCTTCACCACGACACCGGAAGAATGACTCATCCTGCCAAGACTATGGCTTGTGAAAATGTGTCTGGTGGCAAAAACAAGGTGCAGGTGCCCTCTGGCTGGTAGCAGGCATAATGTTACATGTTGTGGGTTGTTTCTTGAATGGGATTTTCTTGTGATACCAGAATAAAATTTGTAAGGTTATGAGAAAGTACCCAGCTGCTGCCAAAGCTTTGAAGGGTTGTCCACATCAATGTGTGGCTTTATGTAATGCTCCAAAATGTAGTACGGTACTTGGTCCAAAATATTGTTGTGCATTCTTGCGTAAATGTGGTCAGGCATGTGATATGTTGTGATTATTTTTGTTTTGGGGAAAGGGACAGTGCTAAAGGAAAACTTGGTTGCTGAGCAGAGGATGTCCTTTAGATGCAGACATTGCTCTACAGAGCTGCTGCTGTCTTGGGTGGATTTTGCCTAATTCACAGAGCTGCCTCTGTAGTCTTGTTTTATGAATGGGATCCTTGCTTTGTATGCTGCTGTCTGATATGTGAAATGTTTTGTGCAGGTTAAGGAGGAAGCTATCCAAAATAGCATATGATTTTGCCTCTTAGTCCAAATAAATTGCCAGAGGAGTGTTGCTTGTACTTCCTGAAAATGTGTGGTTTCAGATGATGGATTTTGCTGATTGTGACTGAGAGAATGCATAAAAATATGCTTGGCAGAATCCACAGCACTGGCAGTCTCTTGAGGACTTCCTTGTCCCTTTCTCTGGAAAAAGGACAGAGATGAATATGGGAGTAGGTTTACTGTCATGGTGTAATAATTCTCAATTACAAGTGCCTTGACATGGTATTTCATACCTGTGTCACACCGGCTGCTTGCTGTTTGCACCTAGTTTACTGTGGATGGTGAACAAGTTTTATTGCCTGTGGATTAGTAATACATAAGCAGAAAGGAAGGATGTGACAGCAAGTGAAAAAGTGTGCTTGGAGTTCAGCATTTATTAATTACCTGTTTTGTTGGGTTTTTAAACTCAAGCTGAGAGGGTGGGGAAGAGGGAGAGAACACAAAGGCTTAAACAACTTAGTAAGAATTCCTTCAGTGCTGTTTATTCATCTGTGCATGAACACATTTTTGTGGTGGAGCTGTGTTAGGCCAGGCGAAAACATGGACATTCTGCCATGCAGGCCCCTTTTAGCCACATGCTGGTTTTTGGACATGTAAAAGACTTTTCCTTAGCAAACATGCTGCCCCTCTCCCTCCCCCACCCCTACAGCCCTCCTCAGTTGGGAAAGCTGGATGAGAGACAAAAATGAGAGCCTCTACCTTCACAGTCTTTTACTACTGTATGACTTAGGGATTTTTAAAATGTTCTCTTACCTTTCTGAGGTGTCAGTGCTAGCACACAGTTTTTACTATACAGTGAGAGATGTTGAAAAAAAGGCCACCTTACCCCCGCCACCTTCCCTCCCAAAAAACAGTTTTATCTATTAACTCCAGGGCATGGGGTGGGGAAACGGCAGCCCTATCCCTGCCTGCAAAAGCCATGCAGGCTGCTTTTGGCAAGTTACCCACTTCCATTTTCTAGAAAAGCTGGTTTTGCTCTTCAGAGGTGGGTGTCAGTGAATGTGGTGTGCTCTTTGGTGACAGTGCTGAAGCCTTTGATGACATTGACAAGATCTTCTTCATCTACATACTGTAAGGAAGGGAAAAAAGATGTCAGCCAAAGCTCTACCAGACTAAAGGTGATTCCTTCATTTCTCTTTCCTCCTACCCACTAAAAATGGTTCTTAAATAGATAAATAAGTGCATTTCTAATGTCTTCCCTTTCCTCTCAGGATGAGATAAGAACCTAAAGCATTCAAGCTCTTGAATCCAAGCCAATTAGATTTTCACAGTAAGCAATAAGTTAAAAAAAAATATCATCAATTACTTCAATTACTCTATATATCTGACAAATGGTCAATAATATAGTGTTTGTTACAGTGTACTGGGAACTTGTAGCCATGAAAAGAAAAAAATACATGTTTACATTTTTGTTTTGTGTAACAACCACATCACACATGATTTAGGTAAGGTTTTGTTCTTCAGCCTTCCATGGGAGTGTCTGAGTTTCCATCTGCACTCCTGCATTGGGCCAGAGAAAGTTGAAGGCGGGAGAGAAATAAACTCTTTCCATAGCATAAAGAGGGCTCTAGCAGTGTCACTGCAGCTTTGTATCCTGGGCCTCTACAGCCATTCACTATATTGATTTGCAAGATGGACAAAGGGGTGAACCAACTTTGAAACCACCATTCCTAAGCTATTGAGTGTAATAAAGAGAAGAACTGACTCAAAAGCATTGCAGGAGGTTTGTTTGCAAGAGAGTAGCTGAGCAGCACAGGAGCAGAGACTTGGGTTCAGGGCAACGTAAAGCAATGTACAGAGGATGGACAGAAGAGCTGCTGATTTGATAAAGCAGCCGAGCTCATGCTGTCAGGGTTGTCTGCCACCAAAAGGAAATGAAAGTTTTTGTTTTCCTGCTCCTGCCCCTTCTGAAACTCACTGGGGTATTTTTAAACTCATTCTAACGTGCCTATGGAGGGGTTTGCAACCTAAACTAAGTCATGGTGTCAGCCCAAGGTAAGTGGCTAGAGCAAGAGCTTCCTCTCAGCAGCAGGAAGCTGTTCTTTTGGCTAATGGGATCATAGAGAGGTACATCCTGCATGAGTTGTTAGTCCCCAGGGAATTAAATGACAAGGATGTGATAGCTCTGAGAAAATGGCAAGGCTGACTCATGATACCACTGAATTGGGAAGTCCATGAGCTGCAGAGTGCAGGCTGAAGGTTAACCTGTACTATAAGGGTTTTGCCTAGAGTTAACTGATCACTACCTTCTTACTTAAGCTTTATCAGCTTCTTTTGGCCTGCTGTTGGGGTCTAAGTGGATTTGGCAGTGATGGAACCAACACCCCTATACTGTGGTAAGCCTGTATGTTCCAGCCCTTCCAGCTGTTTGGTGTACTGAAGGTGAAAGTCTGAGGAAGCTATTTGGATTTATGTGCCAGACTATCCTCCCCTTCATTTGCATTTTGGACAAGATCCACTCACTAACTTGCACACTCCTTCTAAGCCCTTCACCCCCATTCTGGGTCATTTTTAGGAACCTTAATTTTCATCTTCTTCAGGAAGCAAACTCGTGTCTCACTGACCCCTGAACCCCTTCTCACGCATTTGGTCAGGGAAGGGTGGAAGTTAAAAGGCCTGTTTCCGGGTGACAAAGAGGAAGGGAAGTCATCACTGTCCTTGGCTTGAAGATCATGTCTTGTATCTGTGTATTCAGATCCCTGTTGATGACACTGTCTAGTCCTATCCTATATTAAATGAGAAATACTTTGCCTGACTCCCAACCTCATTCTGGTCCCGTGTGGGCAGCGTTTGAGTTCATTTGTCACACATGCCAGGAGATCTATTCATTCAGATGATCTCTGCAGTGTGACTGAGCAGAGGACAGAGACCAGGTCTCATCAGCAACTGAGTCCCAGTAAAGAGAACGGGAGTCACTAGAACACAAGCTCCTGCCTCTGGCACTAAATATGTGAAGGATGCCAAGACATCCCACCTCAGACATGTACATTTGCTGAAATGTATGGAAAGAAAAGCCTATGAACCCACAAAACAGGAATTCTTCGAGGTGCCTTTCCTTGGTAGGCCATGGAGTTAATAGTCCAATGGAAACCATAAAGAGATGCAAGCGGATCCCTAGCATCCTGTAAGAGCAGTGTGTGATCACCTGCAACTCCGGAAGACAGCAGTAGACTTGAAGAATTTTGAGGATCTAACCTCTGACCGTGTCCTTCTAGGCCTTTTGGCTGCATGCCTGGGAACTTAAGACATTTAGACTTTTTTTCATGATTCCAACAGAACAGACAAATCTCTAGCAGGTGACGCACAGCAGCATCCCAGAGGAGCAGGAGCCCTTACCAAGCCACGGCCAGTACTGCGATGGTTGTGAATGATGGCATCCCAAGGTGATTCTTCAAAAGTCTTCTTGTCATAGAGGTTGAGCAGTTGGCTGACACTGCGATGGAGAGAGGCGGGGGAATACGTGCGGCTCAGCTGGCCCTGACTCGGCCTCCTCCCCCCAGCTGCGATACGGAAACTGCGGTTGCTCGTGGGAGAACCAGCTCCTGGGATTTTCGTATCTGCTAGTCCCTGTGAGGAAGACACAAATTAATAAATAAAAAAATAAAGGGCGTGGTTTTAAATACTTTAGCTGGACAGAAACAAAGCAGGAGTGGAAGAGAACAGAGAAAACCGTGCCTCAAAAATCATGCACAGCTATAAACAGAACAGAGAAAACCCCAGATCTTTACCCACTGTAGAACAATCATATCATTAAAAACATAAAAACAAAAAACCCGCCAACACTAAACCAGGATTTTCCCCAATTTTTTTCTTTTCTTCTTCTTCTTCTTCCTATTTTTTTTAAAGTATCAACAAGCAGAAGTCGAAAGGTTTTTGATTACCAGAATGACAGCCCAGACTTGCAGAGCAAGAGGATGTTTGCAGACCTTTTCATGACGAGGGGAAATATCGTTCACCCACCAGGAGAAACATGCAGTGTCAGATGCCTTTGTGCATGCTTGGGTCATCTGACACATCACACGTCTGGCCACTCTGCAAGCTAAGGACTCTACCTCAAAGTGTGTCGTGTATCTTTTGAGAGTGACGCTGCTTGATGAATCGGACGTGTCAGCAATAGTCTCAAACTGAGATTAAAGAGAGGGAGGAAAAGCATTAGGGCAGGGCAAGGTGCAGTGTAGGTGTACCTGACAGAGGGTGTGAATTAGCTGCAGCTCTGTGAGGGAGAGCAGTGTAGCAGGATGTGGGGGAGTAGGGGAACTGGCAAAGACCAGGCACTATTTAATTTTTAAGTGGTCAAGTACCATGTGGGCAGCCAGCATTGTTCGCCACGACCTCACTAACAATTGTAAAACAAGCAATTTTGCCACTCCATAGTAGCTCTGTTCTAACTTCACAGATCAGTCCTTCAACTGCTGCACTAAAGAATCTTCCTTTCTATTAAGTTCATGAGCTTCTAGAAAAAGAAAAAAGAAAAAAGAAAAGAAAAGGAAGGGCAGGAAGACAAAAAGGAATTGTGCAGGCATGCCAACAGCAAAGACATTTTAAAGTCAAGAGGAGTAACACAAGCTGACAGACTGTTGAAGAAAAGGAATCAAAACCATGAGACCAAAAAAAGAAGTTTCTTATGCTGTTAGCCTTTGCCAGGAGAAGGGGCACACTGGAAATCCCATTGTTTGCAAGAGCTTCTTGGTTGAGGCACAGATGCAGTGTCTTGGCACCGAGACAAGAAGGAACAGAATGCGTGAAGGATGCAGGAGTCACTATGCTGCTTGATGGCGCTCACAGGAAAAAGAAGCTGAGAAGTGACAAGAAGAATCATCTCACGGCCTGTGCCTGGGAAGAAGCATGGAAATGGAAGGCATGGCTGCTCCCACTTGGTCTCATAACAATTGCCATATTCCTTTTGTTTTGCTTTTTCAAGGGGTAGGATAGCACTACTACTCTGCTACACAATGGAACATGTTTTTTATGCATTCTTTTTCAGAATTACAACTTTTCATGATAAAAAATATACAAAGCCTTCCTCTTTATCACTCCCCAGTAGTCCTCCTCCCACCACTCTGATGCTCCCACCTTGGGTCTATGTGCACAAATGCTTTTTGTGAAGTTGCCTAGCTTTTTCACTGATTACTCTAACTCTACTCCAAACCTTCCTGGCATGCAACTCATCCTAGAGCAGTCCAGCTGGGTGGTAGATGGATACTGGCAAGAAATAAAGCCTCTCCCTAAGTCTTGTTCTTTGCAGGCATATCACCTGGATACCTGACAAAGACTCAGATTGATCCTGGTTAGCCATCCACAGCAGGCAGCTGGGAACACATGGAAGGTTCCTCTGAAAAGCACATTTTATCACCTACACTCTCACAGCATGCCAAAGACTTCTCAGCTCTATTGCAGCTGACATGAAGTGACAGCAATGGCTTTGCATTTCCTGTGACTCCACATCCAAAGTTTGTCTTAGGCATCAAAAGCATTTCAGGGCCTGCAGACCACATGCCCCAGGGCTCTATTTGGAGTAAGCACCTGTAACCTTGCTCTCTATGCCCACGTAGATATGGCCCATATGGGACCAGACGGTTTTTTTCCTACACAGAACAGCCCCCATTTGGTAACCCACTGTGCAACAAAATGTTGGAAGGAGGAAGAAAAAGTCTGTGTGTGTGTTTGACGGGGCAGATAGAAGTATAACATCATGGATACACAACATTGCATTTTTCCGAACGTACCGGATGGGTTTCACCTGATGAATACACACTCATTGGTGATGTTCTTTTCTGGAGTGGAACTAAAGGAGGCCTGTCTCGTGCATAGGGTTGCTTGTGGACCTTCCTCTGAAGAATTAAGGAGAGGAGAATAGCCAAGAGGATCAAACCTAGAACTACCATCAGCACAGCAAACCACAACTCGTTGTAGAATTTTGCACGTTTGGACTCTGCTTTGTCCTTCTCTCCAGGTGTTGTCAAGATCAGACCTGTAAAAAGAAGGATTAGGGGAGAAAGGGACAGTTATTTCAAGAAGCATTTAACAATATGCCATCCCTTTCCTCGCTAATAAATTAGGCAGAAATTTAAGTAATTTTGTCGTCATGTGCTTATTTGCACTTATGTTCAAGGTGGCATAATGGTTCAATATGCTAGCGGGCTGTAATAAAAAACTTACTACCCTCAAGAGACCCTGCTTAAAGCTCTGGCATTGCTGCTTAGGCTGGAAATCACCACTGCATCAGCAGCTCTTCTGAAAGGAGGTGGTGATGGTGGAATGTGAGGAAAAAAGGGTTCTCCAAGTAACCTTGAAGAGTGGAAATTACTACGGTAATTTCAGAGCAGTACAGACAAAGGACATTCTCTCCAGAACAACTGTGCAGTTACAGGCCTGGGCAAGTAACAAAAGAGAGGGAGGGAGGCTTTAATACATTAATACAAAAGCAAACAACACGAAACATTTTACTGCTCCTTCCCCCCACCTGGTAGAAAACAAAACAGTCACTTGGTTGGCTCTGCTCATACAGAACAGAAGTGTAAGGAATCTCAGTGACAGGATTTCCTGGTAATTTGCAATCCTACATATATAACCAAACTCTTGGCCAAGGAATTTCCAACACCTTTGCTTGCAAGCCTCCTGTACAAATTGTCTATGGTGCCATTTAAGTTTTCAATAGACTCTGGGTAAAAGCAGCAATCAAAAGAACAAAGGGGCAGAGTGTGGAAGGTGGTGGATGTAGAACAACTGGAAACATTTTATAATGCTGTCCTGGGGTGACTGTATGGCCCAGTATCCCCAATTGTCTGTTCTGTTTTACTGCCAGGTATCAAGTTCTGCACCTTTAAAACTAGATCTGAAAATGAAAAGAGAGAAAAAGAAAAGCAGTAGAATTTTTTTCACGGTTATATTCAAAAACATAAAGATAAGAACTTCACTTTTCTCTCTCAGTGTGTGTTGTCTGCAGAACAGACAGCGAGCAAGATTTCTCTTTGCTTTTAGTTATTTTTTTCTAGCTAGCCGAGGCAGAGAAGTTCCCCAAACTGTGGCTTTTCTTTTCTTGGAACTGATCAACCCTGCTCTAGACCGAAAACCCAAAAAAACACCTGGAGCTCACACCTGTAGCCCACCCGAGGCCCGGGAGGCTGCATTTTCCAGCGCAAAAGTGACAGATAAGAGCCTGAACAAGCTGAGCTACACCCCACGAAAAAGACTCTCTTTCTGAACTTACCAACTCTTCAGAACAACAAAAGGTTCCATTGTTTAATATTGTTCATTTTTTTTGTGTTTGTGAGTACTTTGCTTGTTGAATAAACAGGAGGGTTTTTTCCACTTCTCTCAGAAAAAATTTTTGTCTCCCAAACCAGTAGAAAGAAAAAGCTGCTTGAATTTGTTTTCTGGAAGTTTCCTCCATAAATTTACCCTAAACCAAAACAAATACTTTTGGTGCCCAATGTGCAGTAACTCGAAAAAATAAAAAAAACCCTGTACTAACTACATTTTAATTATACTTACTCTGTATTAAAACAGAACAACCAATAACCACCATGTAATTTTAAGTTGTAATCTCTCTCTAGTCCCTAAACCTGTTTACCTATTCAATTATGTCCTTAACCTATAACTTTTATAAAAGAAAAATACAAATAAAACTTACTATATTAATATACTTAGTGATAATGACATATAAAAAGTTAACAAAAGTTCTAAAAATTGTTATAAATGTGTATAGTATACTATTCCTCTGTCCTAATCTCCATCCTAATTTTAGTAACCTGTTTTAGAAATTTATAAATAACACCCAGTTTGTTAGAAGAAAAACAAACAGTGAAGCTTCCCAACCTTTCCTCTCTCTCTTCTCTTTTTAATCTGTTACGTCACCTTTTAAAAATGTTCTGTTTCCCCTAAATACTAAAAATGCCACCTTCTTAATATTTTATCTAATAAACTTCCTCTATATAGTTTACAACTTGTCTAAAATAAAAACTAAAATATCCAAAGAAATTAAACAAACACCTAACCCAAATGTAAACTCAGTTGTAAAAAATCCTAAATAGCGTAAAAAATAAAAAATGTAAACCAAACTCTAAAAAAATTCTCTAACCCTATAATCTAACATTTTCCCTCCAAACAAATTCAACATCCAATTAAAATAAAATAATATTAACAAAAAAACTACAATAACAACTCCAAAAAAAAGATCATTACAATAAACTAAACCCTAACACATACTTATCAAACACTACTAAATACTGTAAAACAACAAATCAAAATAAAAAAACCAAATAACGAAATCAACAACTACTCCAATTACTCAAACTACAACCAACACCACAATCGCTCAAATTATAACTAAACCAAACAGTAAACCTTAATCACTAACAATTACTACCGCAAAAAAACCCCACAAAACCAAAACCAATCAACCAATAAATAATAATAATCAAAAAAAACCCCCTCAAAACCAATAACTAACTCAAAATCAAAAACCACTATTAAATCCTTTTCCCTAAAAGACCTTCATAACCTAAAAAAAATTACACTTACCAACCTAATAAATCTATAATTAATTAATCCATCTTTAAAATACTACAAACAAAACTACAATTCTGAACAATACTAAAACAAAACATTTAAAATCCCTATCACATAATCCAGTCATCAGCCAAAAAATAATAAAAAACTAACCCTCACAATTTCTAAACACAAATCTTCAAAAATATAAAACAAAAATATCTGTATATAAACAATCTCTATATATAACAAACCCAATAAAAAACCATAAAACAAAAAATTCGATGCTTAAAAAAATAACAATAACAAAAATTGTCTTTACAAAAAACCCAAAAATACCTAAAAGTCCAAACTTAATACCATATACATCTGTAATGTAACAAAAACTTATACGACTTAAACCACAAAAATACACTTCTACTTTAACAATGAAACAAAATAACAAATAAAACCCCATACTTAGTATAGCAAAAAAACTCCAAACATATACAAATACTGTACATAACCCAACACATACAACAATCTCAACTATAAAAACACGTCTACAAAAAAAAAATCACAGAAAACCTAAAAAAAATGAAAAAAACCTTTTTCAAATCTCGACAATACAAATCAAAAATTCTAATACGAAACACAAATGTCCCCCAAATAAAAAAAAAATCCCACAAAATAAGCTATAATTCTTCCTACATAATTATAAAAAAATAAAAAAGTAAAATAAAAAACCCACTACTACTCTAACACAACAAATACATAGCTTAAAAAAACCCGAAACTCATAAAAAAACTCCTCCAAGAAAAACCAACTCCAATTACCCATAACCAAACTACCAAATATAATAAAAACATATTCAATCCCCTCAAAACAACCTCTAAAACATATACCCCCCCAAAAAAACCTGAACTAAAAAACCCCTACCTCTAACCAAGTAAAAACTAAAAAAGTGTCTTTTAAACTGTGTAAATTCATTAACCTAACAAATCAAAACCACAAAAGTATAAAACCTTAATTAACACTAGTACACAGCACACACTAATCCCATCGAAACGTATAAAAACAAAATCTGTTTCTATTACTAATGTAACAAAAAATCACAAAATTTAACTTTAGTAAAAACTAATAAAAACCTAAAAAATCATCCTATTATAACTAACCCAAAACCTCCATACATTTTAAACATAAACTTCCTCCGAAATAAATATTTCAAACCCCCCAAAAAATCAAATAAGTGTTTAAATTAACTACGATAAAACAAAAAAATGTTAAACAATTAAACACCTTACCTAAACTATCAAAAAACCCATCTACTACAATAAAACTTCTAAAAAAAATTAATACCAATTACCACTTCAACAATACACCACCAACAATAAAAAAAAACTCAAAATACTGTAATTCCCATCCACAAAATAATCCATAAATTAAAAAACCAAAAAATAATCAACAAAACCCACTCACCCTTCAACAAAAATCCCACTTAACCTGTGCACAAATCTAAAAATAATAAAAATTAACTGTAAACTATCGTACCTTAAATAACTCCACCATTAAACACTACTGTACCAAACATATTAAAACTCCAATACAAACTGAAATCCAAAACAATAAAATATTACACCACTATTAACATTACCAATACATTTTTCTCCATTCCTTTAACAACAAAATACAAACCTCAATTTACCTTCACGTAAACAAAAATACAATACACCTAAAACCAATTGCCCCCAAAATAAAAACACAATCCTACCATCTACCATAAACTAATCCAAACCACATTAAAAAAAACTCCAAAACATCTACAATACATTATTAACATCATCATATAAAAAAAACCTCAACAACAAAAAAGAAAAAAAAAATCCAAATTCTCCTAAAAACCCGTTTCACCATAAAAAAAAATTTAAAAACCTACTCAAAAAATCCAATTCCTAAAAATAAAGTAACAAAATAAACAACATCAAATTCCCAATATCATCAACAAATCACAATATCCACCCAACCAAGAAAAAAACCCCAGAAACTTTCCTAAACACCATGTTTTTAAAAAATACATATTCCTAAATACAACCAAATTATTAACCCTTTACCTAATTACCCACAAAAAAAGCACTTTCCAATAAAACCCTAAACAACAAACCTTTACCCAAATCAAACAAAAAAATCACTGATGCAATAACTTTAAACCAAATCAAAACAAAACCAGACATAAAAAACATACTCTACTCCACTTCCAAAAACCATAATCTGTCCTAAAACCTTTAACAAAAAATACCTAATAAAACTAAAAATCAACCACTAAAATTCTAAAATCAAAACTACAAAAAGTCTAAAACCAAATCTCAACAATCAATAAAAAATCCAAACCACCTCAAAAACTATCAACACTAAAACACAACTCCTCTGAACACCCCAACTACGAGTACTCAAATAAATGTTCAAAACAAAAGTTCCCTCTACCCACCATGCCACCAATACCACATAAAACAAATAAATTGCTCTCATCACACAGCATGCCCATATTAAAAAACTAAATCACCCTTAAATTTTAAAAATAATTATAAATTAACCCAAAAATAAAAACTTTAATCTCACTAATAAAAACCAAAAAGACAAATAACACATACTAAAAAAAGCTCCACCATACAACCAACTACCAACAAAAAACCCATACTACACTCTTTTCACTAATAATTCCTGTCACATCATAAAAATAAAACAAGAATAAAAAAGTATAAAACCCAACACTACAAATCACAAAAACTATTAAAAAAATAAATCGAACCAACTCACAAAACTCAAAACCATTCAATTAACCTTAAACATTACTAAAAAAAAATACCAAAACTCTACCTCTACACTAATTCATAAATAATAACCACTACTCTATAAAAATAACTAAAAAAGTAAAAAAAACCTAATTAGCAACATAAAAAAACCATCTAAACTACTAAAAAAAAAAATCACTACCCAAATAAAAAAACTATTTATAAAAATCCACCATATAAATACCCATGTCCCCAAAAATAAAACTAATAAAAAACACCAAAACAACAAATAAATCAAACTACAAAAATAAAAGTATCAAAAATAAACTTAAATTAATACAAAAAAATTGTTCCTAACTCAATAAACTCATAATACCTCAAAACACCAAAATAAAAATACCACCTATAAGTAAACACAAAACCAAAAAAATCTAACCATAAACAATATTTCTCAAATTATCCATAACTGTAAAACACATACTACAATCAAACAAACCAAACAAATAAAACCCCTATAATATAGTAATCTGTTCTGTTTTACTACCAAATATTAAGTTCTACATCTTTAAAACTAAATCTAAAAGCAAAACAAAACAAAACTTTTTTTCACAATTATACTCAAAAACATAAAAATAAAAACTTCAGATTTCTCTCTCAATATATGTTGTCTGCAAAACAAACAACAAACAACAAAAATTTCTCTTTACTTTTAGTTAGTTTTTTCTAACTAAAACAGAAAAGTTCCCCAAACTGCAACTTTTCTTTTCTTAAAACTAATCAACTCTACTCTAAACCGAAACCCCAAAAACCACCAAAAACTCACACCTGTAACCCACCCAAAGCCAAAAAAACTACATTTTTCAACACAAAAACAACTAATAAAAACCTAAACAAACTAAAATACACCCCACAAAAAAACTCTGTTTCTAAATTTACAATCTCCCCAAAACAACAAAAAATTCCATTGTTTAATATTGTTCATTTTTTTGTATTTGTAAATATTTTATTTATTAAATGAACAACATTTTTTTCCACTTCTCTCAAAAAAATTTTTATCTCGCAAACCAATAAAAAAAGAAAAAAACACCACTTAAATTTACTTTCTAAAAATTTCCTCTATAAATTTACCCTAAAACAAAACAAATGCCTTTAAGGCAGCCTTGCCTGAAATTCTGCAGGATAATGGAGTGAAAGCATGAAAAGGGATATAAGGGAAATGCAGAGTAAAGAGTAATGGCAAATATAAGGCAGATCTATTTTAAAAAGCTGAACAAGATGCTACACGAGAAGGAACTTAATTAAACCAGTTAATTACTTTTGTTAGAAATGGTTTGAACTGAGCTTTGCTTCACAGAAAACTAAGGAGTTAGAAAACCTGGAATCTTTCACTGTTAGGCATCTACTACTCAATGGACAAGAGGATGTCAGCACACCAAACTCCCTCGCTTCCACAAAACAGGCAAAAGCCTCATGGACAGAAGGGAAACGGCAGGTGTTAAAAACTGGGCTCTGTAACATCTAGTTTGACATTCTCATAAACTGGCTAGGGGAATCTGCTGGTTGGTCATAGGAAAGGAGCAGGTGGATGTCCCTTGCTGGGGTGGGTGGGATGCAGGAAGGAGAGAGGACGTGTATTTTCACTGTCAAACTGGGGGGGAACTTTGGAGGACAGGATTGAAATTCAAGATGATCCGAATTTGGAAATTAAATCTGCAAGCAAGCAAATTCCAGAAAAAATAAATTTAGCAGAAAACAGCACAATATTTTGGAGCAATATACTTAGGTAAAATAAAAGAAAAAATATTACATATCTGAGGAGAGGATGTGAAGCTAATCATGAGAATTGTGCCACCCCTAGAAGTGTTCAAAGCCAGGCAGAATGGGGCTTTGAGCAACCTGGTCTAGTGGAAGTTCTCTCCCATGGCAGGGGGTTGGAGATAGATGATCTTTAAATAAAGTCCCTTCCAACTCAACCATTTTATGATTCTATGATGATTGGACTCAATGATCTTAAAGGTCCTTTCCAATCGAAAGGACTCACGATTCTACGATGTCGAGGAACAGAAATCCATACACGGCAAAAAACGCACATTACACACACACCTCATACACAAGGCACTAAGGAAGCCCCTGATACTGCAGAGAGATGCCATCCTGCCTGGCATGCACTACATGTCAAATTTCAAGCACAAACACATCAAATGAACAGGTGCTAGGTAATTTCTTCATGTATTTACCAAGTCCCTCTCCAGCGTTGTACTTGATGACTGGTGTCATGGCACTCCCTTCATCGGTGATGCAGGTCACTTGAAACAAAAAGGCTGAGCAAAAAAAATTAGAAAATACTGTTAGCAGCAGAAATAAAAATTCTGTAGGTGCTGCTTTTTCACCATGATTCACCAGCAAACAGCCAGGCCTGAAAAACCAAGGCAGGAATAGCACATAACCCATCAAAACCCACCTGAATCCCAGACCAGAGCTTCACAATTCTTTACACACTGGTATTGAAATTCTAAACTATGAACTATGGCAGATTATAAGCAATCATCACTATGATGTTGCTACAAAATATGTTCCTCTTTCACCACTCAGTTCTTCCTTTTCCGATGTAACTGGCAACTTTCAATTTTTTCATCACTTTGCCCTAAATCCCTCACACTTCATTCATGGCTAAAACAAACATATTAAGAACATTTGTATTAAAAAAAACCCAAAAAAGGTATTAGCACCATTGTAGTAATCAGGAAGATAAAAAATAAATTACAAAATTCTTTGACATACAAAATCCCAATGTCATAAAAACAGAAAATATTTTTCTTGCTGCTTTTTATTTTCCTTTTTTTCCCCTTGTTGATAGTTTCCTTGTATTTTAAAGACTGCAAATTTCTAAAATGAAACTGTTATTTCAAAACATGTCTGGTTCCAAGAGCTACTGACTTAATTTCATTCAAATGAAAATTCAAGCTCCATTCTTTCCTAAAACTGAAGATTTCTGTACATTTCCCTGACTGTAGCCCTGAAGGATGGAATTGCAACACAGCTCCAGGATTTGGGAAAGCTTGACCCTCACAGTGAACCAAAACAGTCTCACCCAGCCAGGTATAATGTTTAAGAGGAAGCTTAGCTCCATGGATTTTTTTTCAAGGATTTGCTTAGATACATTTTGGTGTGCCTGTGCTCTCCTTTGTTCTCAGCTTGAGATTACAATGGAGAATTTCTCTTAAGTTTCATCATGCAATAATATAAATTTAGCTCAGCAGACTCTCCCTGGAGGAAGCTGTAGGAAACTGACTTTTGTCAGATGTCCTCGGCAAGTAGAGCTCCGTGTCGAAGCCGCTGTAGATGCGCTGCCCGCTCTCCGTCAGCGCGTACTCCTTGAGGCGCCCGTTCAGCACGAAGGTGCGGCTCCAGTCGATGTGGATGGTGGATAAATTGCTGACCACAGAGAACGGAGCCATGTACCGAGGTGCTGCAGAACAAGGAAAAAGAGCTCATTTCTAGCCAGTAGGCTACAAGCGATTCGGTGACTGATTTATACAGCGAAGAGAAAGAGATTCTGCATGGTACAAGCTCTCTGCCACATGCACTCCCTCTCTCTCATATCCATGTGTATGGTTAGGGAAGACACAAGGAGAAAAGAAAAAGCTGCTGTGGCATGCCAGCCTCTGCACAGAGAAAGCAGAAATATATCCTGAAAACAAATACTGAACTCCATCCCTTTGCCTTTGTGTATGTGGTACAGACACTAAAACTGTATAAATTAAGTTCCAGCTTAAGGTAGAAGACAGGGAGACACAGGAGGTTGTGCAAGCCTGACTGCAGCAGGCTGGGCTGTGGGAACGGCTATGAAGGGGGTTCTTGTGCAAGCCTCAAGAAATTGCCAAGATCATCTTAAACACATGCACATACATGAAAACATGGGGTTTCAGAAAAGCAAGAACAGATGGCAGGCAAACAGAAAAGAAACCCAGAACTCACTTCAGGGAGGAAGAGTTCATCAGTTGGGCTCAACAGCTTGCTGACAAAAAACTTCATTTAAGTTTGAGGTGGTCCTTTCTTGTGGTGTTGCCATTAAGCCATCTGCCCCATATTTGCTGGTTTGTTCATAAGAAAGCTGCTTGTCCAGCTGCACTTTGCTGCTAATTGCCCACTGTTACTAAAGCAAGCCTTCGAGGCAAGAGGAAGCAGTCAGAGGGACTCAAGGAAGGAGGCAGTCAGAGGGACTCTGGAAACCTGGTGTGAAGAGGTCAGCAAGGCAAGAAAAGCAAGACTGAAAGAAGAGGACTTTGGACCTAGTGGGTGGGGGATTAAAAATTGCTTTCAAATCCTTTTGTTCTATGTGTCTCACCAGTTCCTTATGAATTTTCTCCATTCAAAAGGCCATAATCATGTTCCAGTCTTTTAACTTGCAATGTAATAAAACACAGCTTCGGACATAAGGGATCTTTCTTTTGTTTGTTTGATTTTTTCTTGGTTGGTTGTTTTTTGTCGGTTTTTTTTCCTTTGTTTTTGGTGTGTTTTTTTTTTTTTTCAGTGGTGATATTAAATAAAATCTGGACCTGTTCCACCTGAAATTTTCAGCTAAGGATGTATCAGATTACAGATTTTGAGTAATTACTTGGCAGAACTACCAAATGATGCAAAAGGGATTTTTAGAAAGGTGATTCTGAAATCCTGACATGAGATAAAAAGTGAACATCGTCTTTGCCCTGACCTGACAGACTAAGATGAAATGCCCATCTCATCTGTTATGGAATGACTCTGGCTACAGCACTATAGATCCTTTTAATAAAAGCTGATGTTAGACTACTACAAATTCAGTTTTGATGGCAAAATCTATTCTGCCTGTAGGCACAGGTCCTGCATGTTTAATTTCCATGCATACCACCACATGGCCTTAAAGCACTGCCTGCGGTTCTGGACAGCAACGAATTCTTGCTTCAGTGTTCACAAGCATCCAGTCATTCAGGTGACATCCAAGGAAAACTTTTATGAGTTCTAGCAGAAGTGGGGCATGAATTAGGACAATAAGATTGTTCCTGAAAACAATCACCAGGTCTCTTTCAAGATCTCCACTTTTCCAAGGGATTATTTATGGCAGTATATCTATTACTACACATCACCCTTTTGGTAATACTTGAACATTTTATGTTCTGCAGCTTTGCTGCCCATTTTCAGTAAAATAAAAGGTTTCCAGACTCCCAAGATAGAGGATGTGACATCAGATGATGAGCAAAGAAATATTTTTGAAGGAATGAGCAGTTAAGCCCCAGAGCAGAATTTCAATGAATGTGCAGCAGAGATCCAGTGACCAGGGATGTGGAAGAAGAGGTTTCTGGGGACGCCCTCTCTCCCAGAGGTGGGGAAGTCATTTGGCTCTGTGCAGCCCCAGGCCTCAGAAGCGGGCATCACTGGTCAGTGAACGACTTCTCATACTCACGCTCCTTTTCCGTAGTGAATCCGATCCATTCAGAGGCGCTACTGCCAACAGAATTGTAGGACACAACTCGCAGGTTGTAAGTTGTGTAAGGCTCCAGGTTGGACACGTTGGCACTCTGTCCTTTCCCCGTGTACTTCACCTCGGTCGGGCCAGGACTGCAAGCCTTCACTGCTGGCTGTAGGTTCAGAGGACACGCCATGTATACGTGGAGCTCGTAGCTGAAAACAAAGTTGAGATTTTGATGAATGAAGGGCCTTAAAAAACATAAAAGCCAACCCCGCATTTCATCCTAACTGCTGTCTGTCTGGCTACCAGAGGAGAAAATAGACCTGATCCCAGCTTTTCTCTTGGAGATTTTGGTCCTAACTGTCAGAAAACTGAGCAATTGTGATGGTAAGTAAGTCACACTCAATGAAACTGTTGATGCCTGTTACCTTGCTGCTCACTTCTGCAAGTCAGGATTTTTGCCTAAGTAACTCCAGGTTGCAACTCTCTCTTCACTGCCAGTTGAACTCACAACTATTTGACTACACAACCACAGCTGTCAATCACCTCCACCCATAACAGCTCAGACTTTCCACCTTAATCCTTCCCAATACCCTGCTCAGGAGAAAAGCAATCACTGTATGTAAACACTTCCCAGAACGTGTTCAGGCCACAGGGAATATCACCACCAACATGCCAAGGCAGGAAAACAACTGCCACAACTGTTCAGTGCTCTCAGCCGTGGAATTCCAGCTTAAATTGTTCTGGCACCACCTCCAGCCATGGTGTGCAGATGCAGCTGGGTGGCAGCTCCCACCTGGTGACAATGCCGTTGGGTGACTGAGGTGCACTCCACTGGAAAGAGGCGTTCCTGGAGGTCACGGTGCGGATCTGTGGTGGAGGCTGCTCTGAGGGAGGAGCTGGCTGTGTGGTGAACTCAGCCATGGGTCCTTTGCTGCAACAGTTGAAACAGGTGCAGGCCTCCACGCCAATGGAGTACGTGGTGAAAGGTTTTAGCCCGTGTATTGTCTGCTGGGTGGCAGTCCCTTCCGACAGCTGTAAAAATTAAGAGGAAACTTGTCACAGCTTCAAGCACCACAAGTACTAAATAAGAGTTATGGAGGTGAATTAACCCCAGAAGACGAGCAGAAGATTCTGCATGTCCTTTAAGTCTGACACTAGTGCAGCTGTTGTGTAATGGGAACTCTGCATTTTTCTCCCATTATGGAGTTAAAGGACACTATTCAAAAGAAAGGACCATGCCATCAGTGGCCTCAAGACATCTTTAGTTGAGCTGTGACCACTGTATGTCAACTGCAAATGTCATTCTCAGCAACAGAGAAGCTGAAAACCATTGAAGAAAGACTCCGGGATAAGTGGTACTGAAGCAGAAAAGAAATTAATGTGGAAAATAGCTCCATGATAAATGTGCTAGCAAATAATCATGCATATATCACAAGCTTCCTCAATGTGGATGCAGAAAACAGTGCTTGGCAGCATGACACCAACGTGTCTGGTGGGTCAGGAGACAGGAGAATGTGCTCTCTGGTAGGTACATCTGAGTCAAGAGCCAACATGATGCTGCTCTGCATTCAAACAGACATTGTGCTGGGTGAGCCTGTTAGGAAACTTTCCTAAGCTGAGCAAGGGAGACCTGGCAGTTCTGGCAAAGGAATCAGTGCCCCGCTCTGAAACTGCTCACAGGAACTGCCACTTCACCTTTCTGCTGTAGTCATTTGTTGGTATAGCTTTTTTGAAGCCAAAGAAATAAAAATATGTAGAAAACACCAACAAGGGGCAACATCTGCTCTCATTTGGCAGCATGTGATTTAGCAGAGCTCAGCAAAAAATAAGAAGGAGAGAGTCAAGCAAGCAAAGGGAAGCACTTGGTACTTCTTGATGCCAGAGCCAGAGCCGAGCCAGCAGCATGGCAGGTGTGAGGGAATGGAAATGGAAGGCCATGCAGGCACCAATGGGACGAACTGGCTGAATCAGATACAGCCACAGCCAAGTGCACTGGAAGGAATAAATGGGTAATGTGAAATCAGTAGACAGCTTAAGCTCGCGGACAGGACAGTGCATTGCAGAGCAGCTAACAGTGGGAGGCCAGGAGAGGAAGGCAGTCTGCGACCAACAGTAGCAGCTTGTAAGAACAAAATTGTTAAAGCTAGAAAATACAAGCGGAAATGGAAGTACAGAAAAAGCGCTGACAATACTCACCACCACATCAGTCCCTCTGGTATCATTAGAAAACAGCCTGTAGATACTGACCACCCCGTTAGGCTTAAGAGGGGGGCTGATGCTCACCACAGCCACAGTGGATGCCACCATGTTGAAGAGGGGAGCTCCCAGGCCCTCGGGAGGGGCAGGCCCTGTCTGGCAGCGAGACCAGCTGCTTGGCGTCCGGCCCACGGAGTTTACTGACCACACCTTCAGCATGGAAACAAAGAAACTGTTAGCAAAGAACTCAAGCTTACAAAACATCTGCTTTTAGCCAGAAGGAGTACTGCAGCTCTACTGACACTGGCACCCCTGGAAAATGTCTCTTAATGGCCACTCAGCACTTGTGTGGATCCAGTGACTTTCTAAGAGAAGAGTGGAATATTTCCCATTGCCACACTTAAGGAAAAGAAGCAAAAGTCATGTCTCAGGCAGTGTGTGCTCCCATGTCTTCTTCATACCTGATCCCCACACTCTGAATTCCTACCACTGTCTGTGTCATACCATACCAAGAGGACTCCTGGAGGAGCTGCAATCAACAAGGGCAATGTTTTCAAAGACATCTGAACAAAAATACTTATATCTGGTCCTGGCAATTTCTCCCTTCTGCACACTTCCTTCATGTAGGCAGGCAGCCCCGATGAATTCAGCCTGGCCGTGGGTGACACTTAGAAGTTACATTCACCTTGACTGAATCACACAAGCCAAACTCTAGTTACTCTGTAGAACCAGTGAGTTTTACAGGAATATCCCTCTCTTAAAAATATTAATGTATCAGTTATTTGGCAACATTTTCAGTAATGCATAACATAAATAAAGCCCACTGAAGTGTATAGTTAATTCAGCATCTCTCATTTATTTCCACAACAACATTTGCTTTATTGCATGAGCACAAAGGCAATGACTTCAGTTCCAAGATTTCAAAAATTAGCAGCTTGAATTAGGCCTGATTAAAACCCACATGTCTCTATGAACTATGCCTACTGATTTTGTCAGCTACCCAAAACCAGAGTGATCCGCAGACTACATAAAACTCAGCACTTATTAAACACACTCTCCAACAAATCTGCATGAAAATTAAATTTTGCTTTCATCAAGGACTGAATAAACATATGGAAGGATGTATAATCTTATTTATCAAAAAGCATTTGTATAATTAAACACGAATATCATAAAAGGTTGCCTTAGGTCATCATTTGCATGAGTAAGTAATTTGTAGAATGTCAGGTACAATAGACAGAATAGATGGATGCGTGAGCGTATAGGGTTAAATTAGGCTCAATATTAGCCAACCACATAGTGATCAATCAGAATGATAGATCTAAATGGCAATACAAGAGGACTGTCTGAGCGATTTTTAGTATAAGTATTCCATAGTAAGCTTTTATGTCGAGCAGTTCTAACTATAGTAAAACACATTCTTATGCGATCTACTTTGGGCACTGCTCCTGGGGAAGGAAATGGTGGGATTACGTCTTGAAAAAAATAGGAGGTTTAGAAGTAAGAGGTCTTCACAATTGCCCCTGAATCCTTCCAGCTTGTGATAATAATTTCCAAGAACATAGGACACTTCACAAGGAGCCTGGGGAAGGAAAATGGATAAAAACAACTACAGTGGCTTTGAAGGCTGCAGTTCTGCAAATTACAAACCCAAAGATCCTGCCTGATTCCATCAGTAACATACAGAACCATCGTAAGTACAGATGATGCCCTGCAATAAAAAGCCCAGCCAAAGCACTTTCATTTCACTGGAATCAGTAATACATCTCTGTTGTGAGCTATTCATAAAGTCAAACTCTGTTCACTTTACTGCAGTAGGTCAAACCCTGTATCTCAGTTCAGTTCCAGCTGCTACAAAGATTTACCCACAGTCATTCATTAAACGGGGCATATTTCTTTGTGGAAAGAATAAACCACATATGGAAAGAGCAGCTCTGAGTGTGGCACTGGCACTGGCTCAGCACTTACCTGGGCTCAAATGCTCCAGTTCTATCCAGGCTGTGGCCTTAATGAGCACGGAGCGTAACAGTGCCGGACCTGACCTGCTGAGCAAGCTGCCCACAGCTAAAGTGAAGGTGATGAGTTAGGAACAGAACCTTACTGCATAGCACAGGAATTCAGCTTCAGAATGGGATTGCCAAGGAATTTTAGAGGAGAGAGGGATGCAACTTATTTGGGAAGCAAACACTTCACTGAGGGTTGGATGGAGAGAACTCCCTTCATCAATCCCTCACCTATCGTAGGCACCTACACCTTGTCTTTCAGGAATAAGTCTTAATTAGAATCACAGAATAAGCTGAACTGGAAGGGACCCACAAGGATCATCGAGTCCAACTCCTGGCCCCGCACAGGACCATTCCCAAGAGTCACACCATGTACCCAAGAGTGTTGTCCAAATGCTTCTCTGTCAGGCTTGGTGCTGTGATCACTTCCCCAAGGAGCCTTTTCCTGTTACTAGGAAAAGGCCAGGAGCCAGAGGAGGCCACTGTCACAGAACAGAGTGAGGACTGCTTCCTCATCCCAAGCTGTGTGTGCCACAGAACTGGGAGATTTTATAGCAGAGATAAGTCCTTCTGACCCTGGGACACTGTTCCGCATTATCTCAATTGCTCTTCTATTTTGTGCAGGACTGATGCGCATTTTGGAGGAAGTAAAAGTGCAAAACAGAAGGCTTGGAATTCCTGAGTGTTTCTACTGTCAGAGCAGCCCAGTCACCCCTGGGAAAAACAGAGAGAAAGAAGGATAATGACAGTGGGGAGGCCATCAGTTGCCCCAGTACCAATTTCCGCTTCCACAACTGCATCCAGAACTTCATTACTGGATGCCAGCAGCTTTGAATTGCTTAAATAGAGATGAAGAGACATCCTGCCCTGAAAACTGTAGGCAAAATAATGGGAACATGATGTGCATATGAGTCTGTGGTTGCTTTGAGCCTGGGAATGGGCTGAAACCAGGAGAAAAGCAACAGCAATGTTTTTGGAGAAGCACTACTGCCTTCCCTCCTCACCATTGCAGTGCCTTGTATCAGACACCACGGTTATGGCTTGGGAGCCCGACTGAGGAAGGGATGTCCTGCTTGTATGAGCAGGGGGCTGACAGTGACATGCGGATATGCCCTACCTGGCTCCTGATGCACTTTCATCTCCTTCCTTAGGTGAGAACAATGTGGCAAGGCCTCTCATACTTGAGCAACCTTCAAAGCATCCTCCTGAGCAGGTGTTGCTGTCCACACACACTGCAGTTTATTGTCACCTCATCACCAGGTCTGGAACCATTAGTGTGGCCTGGGGTTCTAATAATAACCCTGTGGCAACAATCCCAATCCAGTGCAGCTTGGAGAAGAGGAGCCTGAGGGGACGCCTCACTGTGGCCTGCAGCTTCCTCGTGAGGGGCAGTGAAGGGGCAGGTACCAACCTCAGCTCTCTGGTGACCAGTGACAGGACCCGAGGGAACAAAGAGGTGCCAGGGGAGCTTTAGGCTGGATATCAGGAAAAGGTTCTTTGCCCAGAGGGTGGCTGGGCACTGGAACAGGCTCTTCAGGAAAAGTGGTCACAGCCCAAGCCTGACAGAGCTCAAGGAGGATTTGGACAACACTCAGGCACATGGTATGACTCTTGGGGTGTCCTGTGCAGGGCCAGGAGTTGGACTTGACGATTCTTGTGGGTCCCTTCCAACTCTGGAAATTCTGTGATTCTATGCTCATCCCCTTCCATACTACAGCTAAGTGGTTAAAGGACTCCTTCAAAAGTCAGGTAATTGAGGTTCAATCACATGCTCCAACAGAGGCAGTTGGGCCTGCTGCCCTCTGGAGTGTGAATGCCCAGGTGGATGACCCATCTCTGTTCTTGGGATGCTCCCAGTGATCCCTTTGAAGCTGTTTCATTTTGCATGAACACAGTTAAATCAAGGTTGACTGGGCAGAGCAGCAGCAAGTAGGAGCAGACATGATTCCCTAGCCCAGCACCTCTCTGAAAATGGAAGGAGGAGGGCGGAAGGAGGGAAGTGGGAGCTGAGCTTGAGGTCCACCCTGCAGTGCCACATGCCTGTCTCTGGAAAAAAAGGCCAAAGTCATGGCCACATTTGTGTGGGCCTGACAGACAGACATGCTCTGAGCCTGCCTTTTAGAGACACACCAGCTACTCAGCCCTGCCAAGACATGTGTCCAGCAGAAACTCCCTCGGTGTCTGTGAGCCTGTAATGCCAGCTTCTGAGACAGCTGTGACAGCTAAACAGGACTTCTGAGGATCTGAATTCCAGATTTACACTGACCTAAGCTGGAGTCCCTTAACTCTCTTTGCTTCTGCTCAACCATCTGTAAAAGGACGGATGGTTATAAAAATATTTCCCTGTGAGAATCACTGTCCAAGTAAATCCTGGTCAGTGTTTGGAATCCCAGGACAGTAAATCCCCAGAACTGACTGCAGATGGAAATGATGGTGTTTAGCCACTTCTTTGCAGGAAAAAATGGGGCAGCACGGCAACAGGAACCACAATGAGCAGTGTCTTTAAAATCAGAGGTCATGGCTTTTCAAAAAGTCACCACTAAACAGCCATGGATGGAAGCGGTTGCCTGGCTAGCCTGGTTAAACTGAAATTTCATGATTTAGACTTTCTGGGGTCAAAAAGCTTTTTGGGGTCACAAAAAATCTTTATAAATTGTAGTATACTCATTACCAAAAATATTTAATCACATTCATATAGAAATATAAAGAGCCTAATAGGCAGCAGGATTACCTTCTTACAATTATGAAAGACCTCATGTGAACATGGAGCAAACAAGAAGCAATCACATCTTAGGGATGTATTGAATGACAAAGTATAGACAGCAGAAAGCCAAAAAAAGTTTCTTATATCTTGACTTTCTGAATATTCTGCCTTGAAAAGCATTAAGTCTGACATCATGGTGCATGGCTCAACACTCTGCCAAAAGATGTACTGCTGTTAATGGCTGCACTGTCCCAAAAAAACCAGGAGAGGGCTCTGAAATCAGCTACCAAGGGTTGCTAATTAATGTTTTATCAATCTGCTGGCCTCTGGCTCAGACTGCACTTTGAAGTGGAGCCAGAGAGAGAAGAGAGGGGAGAAAACTCTCTGGAGACCGTATATTCAGAGGACCGAAGAACTCCAGCTACAGTTAACTAAGCTTGGCTTTTTCCATCATAAATTGAGCCTTCACAGATCTCTGCTCCTGGAAGAAACCTGTGATCAGCCTCTCAAAATGATCACAGGACAGACAACCTCAAGGTTCATTGGCACAGCAAGGGGCAAAGCCTATGAGGAGCAGGAAGGGAAGTTCTGAGAAGAGAGTCACCTTACCATGGTGAGCCTGTTCAGGCTTAGTAGAGATAACAACTTCTGCCATAAGGGCAGAAACAAGGTCACCAAAATCACCTTGGGCATAGATACAGAAAAATTGTGTTACTGTAGATGCTGACAGTGTACAAAGCCAATGAGATTACTTCCATCCCTGAACCACACAGATTAATCTGCTGCAACACTCCTGAAACCCCAAATCCATAACAAGAAAGCTTTGTTTTAAACTCCAACTCCTGCGAAGGGGACCCTCGGGCAGCCAACAGCCTGTGGAGAATGTGAAACTCCTCCTTGTTGGAGAGCTCTCGCCAGGCAGAAGGGTGCTGGGGGCAGCCTGCCTGAATGAAGGCAGCAGTCCTGAGCTGCTCCTGACTTCCCAGGACAGGAAGAGCTGGGATACTCTGCATAGCGCAGAGGCCAGATGCTTCTCACCCCTCCTGCTTGCAAGAGAGCAAGCCAAAGAGCTGATTACCAACCAGCAGCGGCTTCTGGGTCCCTCCACGTCCAACAGGCACTGTGCCTTGTGCCGCTTCGCACTGCGTTTAGTCTGCGGTCCATCACAGGTGCCTCTCTGAGGGACAAGGTCTGAGCTCTGAATGTGTCAGCAGCTTCCACCAAGTTCCTGCAGGCACTCAGAAAACAGCCTTTTGCCTTAGAAAAAGTCTTATTAGTAATTCACTACTTCTCCTTGGCTTTGAGCACTGCTCAGAGCTGTAGGGCAGTTACGTGGGGCTGTAGGTTCTGAGGAACCACAAGGTCAGATCCTTTTACACATGCATGTAACTCTACTTCCATGTGTAAGAGGTACAGCTTGGCTCTCTGCTCTTGTGGTTAGCACTCCACACACCTGTGACTGCTGGTCTTTTTAAAGAGGATTCAATGCTGGCACTGGTTGGCACATGCCAGGGGAGACAAATCGTAGCAGAGCAGTTTGTACTGCTCCTCTCTTTCTAAAGCTGTTTCATTGAGATCTCAAAGACCCAGCACTACTTTGAGACTTTGCTTTGGATTTCTTGACTCAGATTTGTTCAATTTCTAACCCTACACTTACACAAACACAGAGTTTTCAGAGCATAATTCTTTTCCAAGCTAGCAAGATATTTTAGGGTCATCTGACATTAGTAAATTCAGAAACACAACCCCCAGTTTCTGGTTACGTTCAAACAGCGATCGTCAAGAAAATTGAAGAGACCACAATCTTGGCTGGTTGAAATTAAATAAAACCAAAGGACCTCCCTCTCACCATCAATTGCAGCATCCTTCACAACTCTTTGTGAACTGACTGCTGTACCGGCTGCCTAATCCGGAGTTACTTACGGGATGTCAGCAGAGCTCAGAGACAGAGCTTGTCTACCAAAATCTAGCATTCAGCATTAGGATAATGTATTCACATCTGGGCACTTCAGTGTCAGGCAGGTATTAGAAAAGCAGGAAGTTTAAAAAGTGGGTGCAGTTTATGGTGGACAGAGCAAAGGCAAGCGAAAGAAAGTGTCATATCTATTCATGAGCAGGGGTGCCAGAAGGTAGCAATCAAATGTGTGTTTTCTGATTGCCTCTTCTCAGATCCATACTTTTCCCTCTTCAACATTGTTAGTCTCCTTATGGAGGTCATAAACATATAATGGGATAGATTTCAGGTCCAGACTTCTAGTATAGTGATAATTAGAGCCTCTTAACATTGCTATTCATCTCCACTGTTCAAATGCTAACATTAAAACTACTAAACCCATTCTGGAGAAGGGAAAGGCAATAGGCAAAAACTTTGGGACTTAAACAAAATTCCCAAATTTTAAAGGAAGCTCATTCCACATAACATAGTATAATGCCAGTAATTAATGAGAGATGTAAAAAGGTTTAACTCTAAAAAATAGAAAATTAAATAATTTGTTTCCTATAGGTATATAATGAGATAGTTACCAAGTTCCCATGAGAGAGATAAGCAGATATTAAAAGGTCTTTCCAATACCTGTAATGGCTAAGGGCAACAGCTAATTCAATAGATTCGATCAAAATCACCCCTTCTTTCCTTGCTTCTGATTTATTACTTTGGCTGTAGTTAGTCATCACTCATTTTAGTTTGCTTTTCAGCAGTCATAAATTATGCCTCACAAATAAAAAGATACAATCAAGGAAAATCATATCAAGCCATCTACAGCCCTGGAGCATATTTTCCCCTGGTACTCACACTAACGTCTTTTTAAAGGATAGCTTGCCATGGTTTTGAATATGTCCGAATCACAATTTACTGAGAAGGGTCTTGCAAGAGGGGTGTTGTAAGAGCGTCACCGGTAAATCTGGATGCCAAAAAATCCAGTCTAATTTCCACATATAATTTAATGAAAAAAAAAAAATCAAGATTTTGTTGCATCAAAACTTGAATTTAGGATTGTGTTGACAAGAGAAACACACTGCCTGAGGTGGGGCTTAATGAGCAAAATGACGTGGTTTCAAATGGCCCTTTTCCGTACTGTGTACCTTCTACTAGGGTAAAGGAAGTATCTTATCCTGCAAAAGGATATCTAGGGTAGGTATCATCATTGCATCAGTGAAACAACATAATTATGTCTGCTTTACTGTTCAGAAGCTGAGGTCACGCTTGGTAGTCTAATGCAGATGTAGTATGACAAACTCTTTAATTGGAAGCAGAAACCTCGTAAGAAGAGACAGTCTTACAAACAAAATAACAAGCAGAGAATGGAAGAAGTAACTACATTTTTGTGTCAGAGAGATGGGAAGAAATGGGGAATTAAACAAGGAAGAGGAGCCAGATATGAGGGATATTACAGATGGGTGACTATCCATCACTGGTCAGCCAGAAAACCAGTTTTACCCCATTTTAAATTGCAGAAGTCACTGACCTGTTTGTCAGTAACTAAGCAGCCCAAACTGGAACTCAGCCAACAATTTGACAGACAGACTGGTAAACCAAGTGTCCTTCCTGGCACTGGAAAGTGACCAATAGAGTTAACATATTAGACACTCCATAGAGTTGGCCCTTCCTTAGTCTTCATGACTTTGCACCCATTTTTTTCTCTTTATCTCTCCAAAGTCAGAATATTACTTATTTTCTCTTTGAGAGGACCCAATACATATTTCCCCTGGTGTGTCTCGGGGTATTTCCTCGACCCTTCACTTGGCTGCAGTAACAAGAGGGTGAGAAGGACTCCCCACACACAGAAGGGTTGCTGTGCCTCCAACAGTGGGTGGAGGCAGATAGCTGCAGCACTGCAGACCCTGCTTTGTGCATTGAATAGTCCTCTTGGAGAATAAACCTCTGCAGGGAGCCATAAACCTTTCTGAAAAGGGACAAGTGTAATTTTCTGTCTTTTACATGTTCTGTGCCTGCCAAATAGAAATAAGGATGTGTCCTAAACCAGGAAGACATTAAGCCATTAATCTAAAGAAGCAGTTTTAAGAACACAATTAAGTGCAATTGTGGAGGAGTGATACTACATTTGCATGGAAATCACATCATACTGTGAGAGCTTTGCTTTGCTCTAAATGCCACAAGTCCCTGCTCAGAAAGGCCTTCCCTTAGCTGAGAAAAACAGGTTTGACTCTATAGGCTGCCCTATGGTAACATTGCACACCATGTTCAATGATTCTCAAGGAGGGCCTACACACTCTGCTTCAGAAATATTCCAGGAATCAAAGGATTGCACTTGCAAACTCATTAGGCCTCATGAGTGACAATGTTTGTTTCAATCAGGGGGGTTTTCAGGAGATCACGCAATAGCATATGGTTAATAAAAGTTGGGGATATCAGGCAGAATTCCAATAAATACCTAAATGATGCTCTAGAAAATTCAAATACCTACATGTACAACTAGACCAACAGCAGGAATTTCAAAGATCTAAGTGTTTTGGAGTATGGAACAGTAGGCACTTAAAAACCTAAGTGGCACTTGTATGCCACCTAAAAACCCACTGAAACCCAGCAGGTGCTAATACGCTTATGCAGGACTGGCCCTTAAAGTATAAATGTGCTTCCTTGAAGAACAGTGACCAAGCATTTAGGGAGCATAGTCCTTTTTGTCAGCATGAGCTCCCAAACTCACTTCATCATTTCTGGAAGTGCAACTTTTGCACCTGGTTTTATAAAACCTAATATTCAGCTGTAGTTTCCAGGAAAACACACAAATTAAAAAACAACAAAACAAACCACCAAAACACAATGAAAAAAGCTCCCAAAAATCCCAGATTCAAAAGTCCTGATTTCAGGTCCAAAGAAGCTATTAGAGCATTGAACTAAATCTCAATATCTGCAAAAATGCTGGAGAGAGTCCCATCACAGCACTTTGATTTTATCTGCATTCTGCTGGAGGAAATTCAGTTGCATTTAAAGTTTTATGTCCAGCAAACAAGCCTCAAATGCAGAGACAGGAGAATCAATATCCAGTTTAAGTGAAATATAAATCTGGGTTTCATCAGCATAACAGCAAAAGCCAAGCCCTATACTTATGAATAACTTGTCTCACAGGCAAGATATAAATTGTCAACAATGGAGAAGCTCAGAACACATCCCAGAGGACTGCTGCAAGTGACTTAAGCAGAAGACAAACACATGCATTGAAAAACCTCTCATGGTGAAATAAATGGCCACTGGTGAAAAAAACCAAAAATGATTTAGAGCTCCAATCAAAAGCTCAGCCTGGTTATGGAGCAGAACCAAGATAAAAAGCTAAGTCTTGAATACAGCACAGTAAAGCACAGGAATCCGATGAAGAGGTTTCTCTTTTTTTTATCTGTCACTGATAAGTCATTAAAAATGTTGGCTGAAGAAAGTCTCTGTGGTATCAACTTCCCAAAAAACAGCTTCTGACTGAGATAATTAAAAGTTAGTCCAGCTGAGAACATCGCACAGCCAATATCTACAACATCCAGCTTGGAGAGTTTTTCTTCATCTAAGAAAGATTCCTAACAAGTATGGTTTGGGTCTGCTACCAACTCTTTACTGTCTATTCAGCCCTATCTGCACTTGAATTCACATTCCCCACAGATCCTGCCTAAAGCAGCAAGGAAATCTGGTCTAACAATAGTTCTTCTGACACAGGCTGTACAATCACAGCCCTGAGAGCCGGGACCTGCCTCAAGCAGGGAGTTAGGCTAGGTGCCTTCTGGTTATCCCTTCCAAACTGCATGACTCGATGAGTCTATGACCCATGTGCATACAGCAGCTGGATAGACTAATGTGATAAAGCAAGTTTTCACGTTTAATTCTTCATTGGTTTCTGGCTACTTAAAAGGAGAAAGCAATAACAGTGGAGCAGAGCCACCAAAGAACCTGATCTATACAGTGTGGTCTCATCAGACTTGCACATGACACCAAACTGAAGGGACCAGTTGATATGCTGAAGGGCAGGTCTGCCAGTCAGAAAGGCCCAGAAAATGGGAATTTTAGCAAGACAGATGCAAAGTTCTGCTCCTGGGGAGGAATAACTTCTTGCAGCATCACAGGGTCGGCATTACTGACCAACTAGGGAGCACCTCTATTTGAAAGAACCTGAAGGTCTAAGCAGATAGAAAGATGAACATGAGCCAGTAGGGTAATCTGGCAGCAAAGATGGCCAACATCCGGAGCTCTTTGACAAGAGCACAGCCAGAAAACTAAAGGAAGTGATTGCCTGCCTCTATTTAATGTCTGTTTTGTTTTGGCCACCAAATACCAGAAAGATATTGATAAATCGGAGTGAGTTCAGTGGAAGACCACGAAGGTAATCAGAAGGTTGGAAAAGTGCCTACAAGGAGAAGCTGTGGGACTTGGGCTTGTTCAGCTTGGGGAAGAGATGGCTTTGGAGGGACTTGATTGCAGTCCTCCAACATCTACTCACAAGCTAATGAGAGGGTGGAGCCTGTTTCTTTACTATGGTATGTGGCGGGAGGAGACGAGAGAACAGGTGTATGTTCAAGCAAAAAAGGTTCAGACTGAATATAACAAAAAACTTTTTTGCAATGAGGACAGTCAGGCAACAGAGCAGACTGTAAGGTCACAATCTCGTCCCCAAAGGTTTTCAAGATGCAACTGGATAAAGCCCTGTAAAACCTCACCTGCTCTTTACTGACCCTGCCTTGGGCAGAAAGTTGGGCTGGATGGCCTCCTGAGAGCCCTTCCAACCTGAATTACCTTGTGGTCCTATAAAGCAAATGAGCCTGTAAAAGAAAGATTGCTCCACCTTGTTTAAGAGGTGGAATGCACTCTTTCAGGTATATATTAAACAAAATGAGAAGTACCACCAACCATCAACAGCAAATTCACTTTGGAACCACCCAAAAAATGTGCTTGTCATTCTAATGACTAATTTAAAGAGAAAACAACCCCAGTCCCTCTTGATGTAAACTGCTCTAAGATCATAAATTAAAAATTAATTCATAATAGATTGGGGGAGGATGGAAAAAGGAAGAAAAAATAATAAAAAAAAAGATGCCTTTTAAGAACTAGAATTTCCCATAACAGAGACTTGCAGAGGCTCTGGAGGGTACAAAAACATTTAACACATAAGATACACAGGCACCTACTACTAAACTAAACAAATGCTGAATGAATGTATTGCTTGTATGAAATTATTTTCAGCTTCTCAACTCTTTCAAATACATTCACTATAATCATTCAGGTTTCACAATGCTATTAACATTAGAATTGAGATGTGTATGTTGATTGTAAGTGTAAAGTAAGGTTCTCAAAGTATACTGAAATCATAATCAGAGCTGCTAAATAGCTTCAATTCCCACCTGATATTCGTACTCTGTGTAAGGCAGCAACTTGTCGTCTTTGAAGGAGGTTGAAGAACCATTGTAAACGAGTGAGAGGTCTAAATTTATGTGGGCTTGAGTTGTTCGCCTCCTGTAAAGTTCGTAGTATAAAATCTTCCCGTTTGGCTGCTTGGGGCCGGTCCAGAGGATGGAAGCAGTGGACTGGAAGCCGCCGGCTGTTTGTATTTCGATGAGAGGGGCCGGCTGCGCTGCCGGCGGCGCCTCCAGCGTCCGTGCCCATGCCCACTCACTGGAGGCACAGCCCAGCTCCGTGCAAGCCTGGAGCTGGACTTCGTACCTTCGGGAACACAAAGCAGGAGCAAGGTGATTAAAACGCTGCAGATACAAATGTAAACCACGCGTGAGATCTGGCAGATTTCTTAATTTCTCCCAGTCTTTGGAATTTTTAATAGGCACACAGTTTGCATGAACACACAGATTATGCACTGTGCCTTGTGTAGCAAAGAGGAAGAACACTGTCTTCTGGGGTTTTATTTGGGTGTGGTTTGTTTCTTTTCAGAGCAGTTAACATCTGCAGGAGTCAAGTCATCAAAATAATTTTGATTTTGATGATATAAATCAAAATGATGATTCATTGTAAGAGGTGATTTGGATGTCATTTGAGAGCTGTAGAGCTTCACTCTATTACTCTCTTTGGATTTAGATTAGTTATATGTAAATAGCAGACAAACTTATCAACCATGTAACACACACAAATTATGCCTACACAAATACATAAGGAAAGGTCAGGTAAATAATCAAGAATTAGTGGGGAAGATACTACTTCAGTATCAAGTGTGCTTCTGTAGCATAGTCTGGTACCCTCTCTTAAGTTTTAACTTTCACTTAATCACAACTCACTTGTTTCCAGCTCAAGGGTTCAAACATGTGCCATTAATTTCAGCTCAGCTACACTGTGAATGAGCCAGCTAACACAACTCTGGTCTCCCCACCCCGAATTTTGTCAACTGAAGACCTATTTATTCTCAGTAGTAGACACCATGTTAAAGATACACCAGTATAAGACTGCAGGTTTTGGAGTCTATAGCAGAGTGCTGAATTACCCCTTTTATTAATTACAACCTAAGTCAACACTATGTACTTCATTAATATGATATAAAGCTCGTGTTACTATAAATTTAAAAGAAAAAAAAAATCCTTGTTTTATTATTTGCTTTTTAGCAAACAACCCTGTGGGTCTGACTATCTGTTTAAGCAAGATGGCTGAGCTGTCTGGCAGCGCACTGTACCACCTCAAAACATTTATTCAACAAATGAGTTCTTCCAGACTTACCTGCTGTAAGGCTGTAGCTGTGCCACTATATATGACCGTCTCAGAAAGGAAACATGAGATGCATCAAAGTCAAAAGTCTTCTTTCCCACTTCACCAGGCTTGTGGATCGAGACTGTGTAGTTTCTAATGTCACCATTTACTTTGATAGGAGGATCCCAGGCCACCAAAATCTCACTGGAAGACCATGCCTGCAGCCTAGGAGGCAACATCCCAGATGGAGCAGAGGGGTTGGTTTTTATCTGAGCAGAGGGGCTGGTGACGCTGCCCTGGCTGTTATTTGCTGTGACAGTGTAGCTGTACTCCATGCCTGGCATTAGGGTGAAATCGAGATACCGAGTTTCCAGACCGGAGTAAACAAGTACACCATCCCTCCTCAGGTCGTAGCTCGTGATTTCCCCATTGGGCTTATCTGGGAGTTTCCATGTGACTTCAATTGACTCCGAGCCCATAACCAGCAGCCGGGGAGCTTCCATATTTAATGGTGGAGCTTCCATGGTCATCACAGACCGGGACGTGCTAGAGGTGCAGCCCCCAGCAGTACAGGCGACCAGTGCAAAATCATACTCTGTGTAAGGCTGCAGGTTAGAGACCAGCATTTGCAAACTGTTGCCAGGATAATATTCTTCATTGCCTGATTTCAATATGTACTTGGTGATATCTCCATTTTGTATTTGGGGAGGTGCCCAGGATGCTCTGATCTGAGTGGCACTGACAGCCTGCAGAGATGGGGGGTCCACCAAGGCAGGAGCTGCTTCCAGTGTCCGAATTGCAGCTGGCTCGCTGGTAGAGCAGCCCCCCATGGTACAGGCAACCACTGCATAGCTGTACACCGTGTAGGGCAGCAAGTCCTCATCCATGTAGCTGAGAGTAGCGGCGTCGAAGCTGAAAGGATAGAGAACGTCATTCTTCAGCAGCCTGTATGACTGGAGAATGCCATTGGGCTGTGCCGGGGGCGTCCAAGATATGAGCACTTTATGGGGGTTGGCTGACACCACGGCTAACCTGGGGACAGCAAGACTTTTTGGGGCAGTTTGACTAGTCTTTGCCACTGTCCAGGAGCTGTCAGTGTAGCCTGCTGCATTCCAGGTGCGTATTTTATATTCATACCTTGTCCATGGCTGTAAACCTTTATCATTATAGGTGAATGTATTACGTTCAGTGTTATATTCTGTGAAAACAATTTTCTCGTCTTCCGTTGCTGCTCCGTGCCCTGCAACAGTCTCTCCTGTGTGCCTGTGAATAACTTCATAGCGAATTATTTTTCCATTCGGATTAATTGGCTGCAACCAGCTCAGTTCAACGTTGGTGGCATTCACTGCCTGGATCACAGGTGCCATCTGGGACACTGGGGGAGCTTCATCTGTCCAGACTGGCTGGGGTGGGGAGCGAGTGCAGCCTGCTGCATTGCACGCCTCCAGCACGAGGGTGTACAGGGTGTAGGGCTCGAGGCGCCGGAAGAGGAACTGCCGAGATAAACCACTGTACTCCAGGTGGTCATCGCTAAAAACATTGTAGGTCTGGTGAATTAGGAAAGAAAAAGAAAGGAAGAAGGCAGGAAAGGAAGGAAGGGCAGAAGCCAGGATAAAAGGAAAACAAAACAATTTTTGTCAGTAACCAGTAGATGAGACCCTTAATCTTTGCAATGGGGTAAGGACTATTAACCAATGATTCAGAAACTTATTCTTCCAAGTAACAATTGTCACACAAACAGATCATTGATACAATAAGAATGTTTTGATCCAATTTTCATGATTTTTTTTCATTTTGAATGCAGTAATAAATCGCTTAGTGACAGTTTTCATTATATTTGATTGTTATCAAGTTTCATTGCAAGGCTCCCACAGGCCAGCAGAAAGCTTCTCACAGACTAGCTCTAAAGAATATCACTTAAGGAAAAATGCTTCCAAATAAACCCATCTAGTTGCAAACCTTGCAGGTAAAGGTTTACACTCAGTTGAAACCATTGAGCTAAAAGAAGTCCCAAATTTCAGAACAACATTTCATTAAACTCAGGTTTTCTAGAAACACATTTCGGTCGTGTCCAATTTTACAGTGAGTAAGATTACGAGATTTCATGTGCAGCTTTCTATGCATTAAATGAACAATTTGGTTCAGTGTAAATGAAAATTTACAGACAGAGAGTAGCACAAGAATGTTAATATTCATTTTAATATAATGACAAGCATAGAGAACGCATAGAGTGTCCTGTGTTTATATAGGACTTCCATCTTATTTTACACTATAATGCATTCAATTGAGTCTTTTTCAGCAAAAAGTGTTTTAATTTGGTGTTCAGCATTTCCCTTCTCTTTCTTAATCAAGTGAACTGTCAAGATGAAGATTACCTTAATCACGCCATTGGGTTGGGAGGGTTCTGACCATTTTAGCAGCAGAGCCCTGCCATTTTCTTTCTTTTCCACAGTGAAGTTGCTCAGGCCACTGGGTGAAGCTTCCAAAGTGCGCACAGATGTCCAGGGGCTTGAAACCTGCCCGGCGTTGTTTACAGCTACGACATGAATATGATATGTTGTGAAAGGTTTCAATCCAAATAAATGAGCCTGATGCTTTGTTCCCTGAAGCAAGAATGCAGATGTTTGAGTTAGTTAAAAAAGTAATCAGCATCTGTGGTTTATGTCACTTGGAAAATGAGGCCTCAGCTCTGGGTCATTTCTGACTGCTTTGCAGAATACCCCATCTGGTTACTAGGATTGTTTTTTGTGGTTTTTCATGATTGAGCCTCAAAAATAAATTCTTAGGGTTTAAAAAAAATTTCTATCATTATGGTGGAGTCTTTGGAGCTAATTCCTTGGGAGTCCTCCATAGTCTGAATCTCAGCTAGGACACACCTTACAGTTCATTCAGCATGTGTCTGAGCTTGCTCAGTGAGGATGAGACCACCTGGAATTAGATTCAAGTATGTAAAAACCTGTGGTACTTGAGTGATGCCTGCCTCTACAGAAATCTTACACATCTTGTGTGTACATGTGGCATTTCATAGGCATGCTGCCCTGTTCTAGCTACTTAGGGCATTGTAATCTGGATAAACAGTTTGTGAATCCCACCAGGCTCAGCCAGGGCTGCAAGGACCGGGGCTGACCTGCTGCCACACCAGAGCACAGCCCAGCTGAGGGGTATGGTGGGGATGCAGGCTGATGGACATCAGCCATGGCCAAGAGGGGCCACTGGCATCCCAGCTCACCCCAAACAGCATCTGACACAGACCTGACACTGCTTGGGCAAGGAGAGATCCAGCACATAATCTGATCAAGGCAGGAAGGTGAGACAGCTGTGTAATTATTTTGAACAGTCACAAAAGCACAGTGACCAACAAAGAACAGGACTAACACATTCCAGTAGGACACTATGGAGATGTGTCTGATCAGAGGAGCGAAGAAAAAAGCGGTTCAGCTGATCACTGATATATTTAATCTCATTTTTAGCTATACTTTGTCATGAATTATATAGACCACAAGAAAGGGAGTGCAGGAATTCAGTTGCCTTCATGTGATAGAATAAGCTGAAGTCAATTTCCCTGTGTCAGTAAGTCGTATTAAGTTGTTAAATGCTAACATTTCCAATTGTTTAATATTTAAACATTTGTTAAGCTATCAGACTCAGAAACAAATTTTAAAGAAATATTAATTTCTTTTTTTTAAATATTAAAAGTTAGACCATAAATATTTAAATAGTTATTTCCTCAAAACAATGAGTTAGTCTTTTAGATAAATATAGCACAGCATTTGAATGACCATTATGAATATTAAATCTGAAGATGCCACAAGTACAGATTATAAACATACTTTTCTGATAAATGATTCCTTTTTTCTGTTAAACAGGGCAAACACTAGCAAGATTAATAATGAAAAAAAGTATAATTCTTTGTTAGGAATTCCCAGTCATCACTGCCAAAAAAGCATAAGCTGAAATGCAAATAGCAATCACCTCGAACAGATTATATATAAAAAAGCTCTGGCTGCTGTGGGACATTTAGAGATATCTTTTGTCATAAGAAACATGGAAAGCATGTGGGCTATAAAGCAAAAACATATGTATATTGTCAATAGCAGCACCTGTTCAATTACAGTTTATTTCGGTATGGAGGATTTCGTTCAGCCCCTAGATGGCAATACTATCAAACACTTTTTGTAACATGAGTACTTAATGATTAACAACGTGCGTTCAGTCATCCAACATACTCAAGGCAGCCATTAAAAAAATAACAAACCTGATTTCATTATAGATTCTTTTAATAAACATTTATGGCTTAGATCCTTGAAAGTGGAAGCGTTTAAACTGCCATAGCCAAAAAACCTATACAGCCGACTGCAAAATTATGAACTGCAGGTTAAAGAACCACGTTTAAATCGAGGCTCATGCTTAGCATAAAAATCTGGCATCAGAAATTATGTTGGCACAAAACATGATTAAAATTAGCTTTACAATTGGATGTAGTCTGTATTAATAGTTTTTACGAGGACAGTTATCTATTAGGTTTTCAAAACAGAACTTTTAAAAGCCTAAAATTTACATTCCATGGTTCGGGGGTGGGGATGGGAGGTAGGGAGCACACAGCATTAAATTACTGCCCCTGAACTGCTACACAGAGGCTCTCTGAAGGTACAAACACATTATTAAAAACATCAGACAAAAAGCAATGGCTCTGCTTTTTAATGAGCTGCATCATCGGGTGGGTTTTTGTGACAGCAATGCTACAAAACACTAGATTTCTGTTTTGAAACAGAAAACCGGCATATTTTTCATCACCCTTTACCATTTTCCCACTAAACCCCAAGATTTAATTATTTACAATACTCACTACACTTTGAAATGAAACAAGGATGGAGGGATTTCCTTGCCTGCAGTTCATCATGTTCTCTGGAGACTGCTAAACCATTCCTTCCAGGGATGACTTTTATCCCTGGCTCCTACAGATACTTCTTGAAGAGCAAACGGTTTACATGTATTTTTGTTTTGTTTGGTTTTGAAGTAAGCTCAGGGGATGTACTCCCAGAAGCCACGCTTTCTCCCCTTGCACTGCTGCCATTGCCAGTCTTGAATTTGCTCAGCTCAAAGGCTGATGCTGAAAAGAGGATGGATAGCAGACTTGGTGATTCATTTTAAGAATCCCTTTATGTCCTCCCATGACATTTTCAGCCCAGAAATACTGTCCTGCTGGAATGGTCAAATATAAATTGCAAAATACACCTTGCACTGATAGCACTTTAACTTTGGCTTCAGTGGGCAGCAACACAGGCGCAGGAACAAAATCATTGTCTGGAATATTCTCCCAGTCTTCCTCTGCAAAGCCATAAACTCATATATCTCATGTTTAGACATGCTAACAGTCCGGATTTCATTCACCATTAAAAGAAAACCAACGAAATAAAATTTTAATGTGAACATTAGGATGTTTGCAGACTGGCTGACCATGAAATCCAGTGGACTACAAGCCCATGCCCTCCTTTCTCTGCCTCCAACTGTGAAGCATTCTCACTCCATCAGACATTAAATTATGAATATTCCAGCAAACATTTAACTGTGTTCAGTCTCACATTCCTCCTCTATGGCCCTTTCATTCTTTCCATGTAAACACTACAGAAATGGACACCTGAGGGAGGAGGGAGGTTGTGACAAGCCACTGTGACCTGATCACACCCTGTAGCCAAGAGTCCAGCATTTGACACAGCCCTTGCTTTTGGCAGCCTGGTCTCCTCCCCTGGTGCAGCCCTGGCAGCACCACCACTACTCCATGCAGGACCTTAGGTTTTGTTCTGTAAAGTGCTTCACATGCTGCCAGCGACAGCACAAGCTCTTAACAGCAACAAATACACTCCTCCACTAATTCCACTCTTCTCATTGTGAATTAGGATAAAAGTTATTTAAAATAAAACCTTGTTTTAACACATTTTTCAAAACATAAAACGAGAGAACATGAATCATGAATAATGTATCCGTCAAGATTTGCTTCAGATTGCCTTTTTTGTTTGTTTATTTTTTAATTCATGAACAGAGAAGTCACAAAGTCTGGAAACAAATTAGCATAGTCTTTCATGCTGTTCAAAGGCAGTGGCATCCATAATGCAAGGTGCCTGCCTTCCTTGCTACCTCTTGGTCCTCCTCCCAGGCATGGGCAAGGCTGTGCAGCCTTCAAGGGTCTGATGATTTTACACTGTGTACTGTGATTGCTTTTGACTACTTGAAGTGCCCCTAAGGTGGCAACAGGGTCAAGAGGTCTTTGTAGGTTGAAAACGATCAAAAATTAGCATTGATCTGTAGCTGTCAATAATACTCTGCACGGGTGGACTCCCTGCACAAATGTTTAAACTGCATACAACTACACAACCTAGTCATCTTTGAATCTATCGATCTGATGAAGCAGCACTTTGCAGGGGTGCCACTCTGGGCTTTTCCTCTTCTTTCAAGGCAGGCCAGCTTACCCAGTTGCCTAGGTCTCAGGGCATGAGTTCAAACCGTGACAGACACATCAGAAGATCTCTGAACCACGGAAGAGCTGCCCAACAGGCAGCTTGAGTATCTGTCCCTGCTTCAGGGGTAATCATCAAAGCTCAGTAAGTCATCACCAGTCATGTTAAGGTTAGGCTCTGGTTTCTTCTCTCTCCCTATCTTCTCTTTGTACCATAATCTCCACTGGGCAGGTATCTTTCATAGCTGAATAAAAAGCCAGCTCATTCTTTCTGTGAGCCTCTAACTAAACCCAGTGGCATCAGACACTACCCCGCTGCTAACCTTAGTACAGGGATCCCAACCAGCTCCTTCATAACCCATGCACAACAACGATGGGAAGGCAGTTCAGTAGAACATCCCCTTGTCTAGAGGCAGAGATGGGGAACTCTCCCTGGACAAGGGAGGAGAAAGCTATGGTCTCCTGACAGACAGAACATCAACCCAACCATCCTCTGATTAAAATTTTCAAACTCTCCATCAGGGAAGCCAAAGAGATTCCTCCACAGGTGACAGATGCGAGGGGGAATGCTTGGGAGTTTATAAAGATACCCAGTTTGTCCTCACCTTTGTCATTACCCTTTATCAAGCTCCCTGTCTAATCCAGACTCTTTGCCATTTTCTGCAAAGCACTGGGAGCACTTCTACCTTGACTCTGGTAACTTTTATTTCCCAGACTATTCTTAACCCCTGCCTTCACTCTGAACATTGCACTGAGCTCATATTCACATGCAAACACTAACTTGTCCTTTGGGCTCCTTCCTTCTTGGGCTTATATCATGCACACTGTGTCTTTTCCATTTAAAAAATCTACTCTATTCCTAAAGCCTTATGCTCAGATTCACAAGGATATAACTTATGGATACACAAGTAATCTATGAGTCTATTCCTGTAGCAGTGCGGACTGGAATATAAATTATTCCCATGGTAGTACTGAAAAATCTCAAAGGTTAGTCAAACAGAAACCAACATGTTATTCATTTAACCAGAAATTATCTTGCCTACAGGTAACCAGAATTTCCATTTTACAAGAAATTGATGTTGCACTAGTTGTTTTCCTTCCAATTTGTATAAAAAATAATTTTAGATTTTTTGTAATTTTTTTTTTGTAAATTTCACTCTTCAAATTGTACATTTTAAGAACTTTCCATCTCATTTTAGAATTTTAAAACTGCCTTTTAACATGTGTATTTAATTTTAAATAATGACTTGATTATTTGATATGACCCAACAGGCTTTCAATAGCAAAAATATACCACATGGGTAATAATTTTTATGGCAACCAAAAACCCAAAGAAATTTTACAATAAAACTAGATAAATATTTAAACAATTTTTTAAAAGCTTTTAAACCCAGATATTTCCTTATTAAACCTGAAATAATTTTAAAACATTTTTGCCCAGGGAATATTCATCCAAATTGTCTTTTGTTGGGATGAAAGGACACTCTTCCTTTCTCAGCCCTGAGATAGATCAATGAAGTCTTTTCTTCTACAGTGGCTAGGAAATGACATTCAAAAATTCATTATATTTGAGCCTGCTTTTCTCTAAATAAATGTAGGAAATTTTATTTTAAAAATGTATTAGAACAAATTCAGCCCACAAAGTAAAGCACATAAAATGGCTTCTTATTAAAACATAAACGTTGATTACATGATCATAAAATATTCTTTCCGGGCAAAATGCTTTCTTTTTTTTCAACTTTAAGAATGTTCTTGTAATTTATTTTTAAGACAAATGGTAGTGTTGCCATCAACACCAGAGAACACCACTTTTCTCTCCTCTGTGACCCCATGTCCTCATCCTTTCCTAACAGCACCATGCTAGCAGCATTTTTAAAAAAACCCTAGTCTGCACACCCTGTGTCACTTGCCACATAACTAAATCATTTCCTATGTCAACTGTCCTCCATGGGCTTGTGGACTGTACTAGGATGAAACCTTTAAAAACAGCACTAGTCCAAATTCAAAATATTCTGCAAACAACAACAATTAATACCTGAAATAAAAATAGTACATTGCAATTCATTTTCCTCCTTCCGAGCAGGGCACATAAGGAACTGTGAATTGCGTGTAGCTGAATCTGTCTCATGGAGTTGCTGCCTATTTTCACAGTAGACAGTTTTCTTTCCTGGCACACCTGGGACCTGCAGCCTCACCAGGCATCTGAATCCCCAGCTTTGACTTGAAAGCAAAGCAATGCAAAGAAAACTAGGATGCACTGCACATTAAAATGAAATCAAATAAAATCAAGTTGGCCTTTGGGTAGCAATACACTTTTAAAACACCAATGATGTTGCACTTTTGATGGTAAAACCTTAAAGAAACCTCTTTGGGCAAAGTCAACATTGCTATTTCAGTGAGATTCTCTTCTCTTCTCTTCTCTTCTCTTCTCTTCTCTTCTCTTCTCTTCTCTTCTCTTCTCTTCTCTTCTCTTCTCTTCTCTTCTCTTCTCTTCTCTTCTCTTCTCTTCTCTTCTCTTCTCTTTGCTCTTCTCTTCTCTTTTTTGCTCTTCTCTTCTCTTTTTTCTTATTTTCTCTTTTCTTTCATAATTATTTCTTTAAAATTCATCAAACATCACTGAATGGCACCTTCTCAAAAATGTATTTCCATCTGTATTTGTCTAATTTCTACTAAGAAATATTGAAACCCCAAAAAAAGATTTCTTTTCCTGCATGACTAAATAAATCAAATAAACCAAAATATCAATGACATGACATTCCACTATAGGCACCATCTAGAGGACGATGTCAACATGTTTTCCTAACATTAATATTTTATCTCTAAGAACACTCACAAGACCTACTGTATAATAAACCATAGTTTTTCAACTTATTTTTCCCCCCGTATTTTTCCACTTTAAACCATGTTTATTATTCCTCACAGTGAGAAGGTGAGGTAGAAGGAAAGAAGCAGCTCTTTTTGTAAACTAGATAGATGATGGGACAGTTTCCCATAAACTTTGGGTTTAGTCAGTTCAAAGCTGACATCACTACTTATCACAAATTGTACTTTTTGCTTTCAATAATCATGTTGAATATGAACAACTAGACTAGGTTTCTTTTCAACATAGGACAGGCTACATCTGAAGGAAAAAAAATAGTGCTATTTGAGACACAATATAGCATAACATAAAACATTTAAATCCCAACAAAAAAACCCCTGTCACCCTTGGAAAAATGTGCATATCTTGTATGTCCTGGTCTTCGGCTGAGTGGGGTGTGCTTTGTGGAGAGCTGGTGGGAGTGAGAGAGGAGAGAGCAGCTACATCAGCAAAGACTCCATGGCATGTAAAATGCAGCACGACGTTAAAGCAATGTCAAACCCTACAGAATTGAGCTGGGAGATTTGTGTGCCATTCCAAACTCACACACCATGTAATATGGAATCTGCATAAACTCATCAAGGTAGTGCAGAACTTGCACTTTGTTGAGCCTGCCTCGGTCACAAGGGGAATAGGAATGAAGCATCTTTCAGGTGGAGCTTTATAATCTGGGATAGAAACCTGTCTTCAGGGAAGGTAAAAAGCTAGGAGAGTCAAGCACACAAAGTCTGGCTGGAGTTTGTGCCTCTTCATTACAACTGGTGCACTCATCCAGCTGAACGCCAAGATTATGTTTAACATAAGTACCACATGTAGTGCTCCTGATGAGCAATGACTTTCCATCCACTATTTGTTAACATTTAGGAGTGGGGTTTCTCTCATGGATTTTATTCCATAGTGTCTGTAGACACGGCAAGAGAAAGAAAAACCACTGCTGCTGTCAAACAGCAGCTAGAGCCTAAGGGCTCAAACCTGCAAATGGTAGGGGGTACATCCTTAATATGGAGCATTAGGGGGTTAATGTTATATTTTTTCCTAATGCCATAAACCGTATTTTCCATTTGATATTTTGGCTGATGGCCAGAATCAGAACAAACAAAATCTGGACTGCCACATCAGTCTTCTTAGTCTCAAATATTTTTTGTTGTTGCTGTTGTTGTTGGTTTTTTTGTTTTGGTTTGGTTTTTTGTTGGTTTTTTTTGTTGTTGTTCGTTTGGTTTTGTTGTTTGTTTGTTTGTTTTCCCCAATAATGTCCAGAGTGGCAGGAACTTTATAAACACACGTAACGAAACCATGAATGTTTTTGTTATCCATAAAAATGGGTAATTTATGTCCATGAACTTCTCAATTCAAGGTATCTTACGGCATTCAGTTTTACTCTGTTGCAGAAAGAATGTGCTTTTGTCATGATCAAATATTTTGGCTTTTGGTTTCATTTGAAATTTTGTTTTCCAAGAATTCACATTGCCCCTATCACATTCGTGACTTCAAATATGTGTGCCATGAGACACCTTCTTCATCTCCTTCCAAATAACATCATGTATGATAATGTGAGGAAAAGTAGCTCTGAACAGTGTAAAACCTTTTCCATCTGATCTTAAAATGACCTGGGTGCAGTATCTCAAAATTTCTATTTTCTGTAAAATTTGAAAAAGAGAGTTTGGCTGTAGTTTTGGTGAATGCAAAGCAGAGAGGAAAGACTCCTTGGCTTCCCCCTATAAAAGCAATTATTTTCAATTTCTGCCTTTGCACAGCTCAACAGCCATAACAGGGAAAGAGAAAGATAAAGAGAAAAAAAGAGTCTGAAGAAAATCTTTAAGGGGACTTGTACAAGGACAATCTGAATCTTAATACAGATTGCAGGTGAACTCCCACATCAGTTTCCTTGAAAATGCCACTGAATGTCAGTTGTGCTCCATAAAATTAAGACTTTGCAGTTATATGTGACTTTTCATCATAGGATCTCACATCATGTTACAAACATTAATTAATTAAGTCTCAGGATATCCCCCTGTGTTCCTGTGTGCAGCTTCAGGAAACTATAGTTATTGGTTTAGATCCCATTTTACACAGGTACAGTAGATGTGTCATATTATTGTTAAACGCAAGCTTAGTTTATTCCCTTTTCTCAATCATTCTGAGTCCTTGTCTCTCTCACCCAAAACATGCAAAAAAAAGAGCAGTTCTAACTGCTGCTAAGTAGAGGAAAATAGCACAGCCTCCAGGCAATTCACAGCTTTAAATCCCTGCTTTCTGCCAACACAATGGGAAATAAAAGCAGCATTTTAAAGGAGACGAAAAGGTTTTTACTTCCTATTTTTTATTGCTTTTTCTCCGCCCTGTACTGAACAGTCCTAGCTTTTCATTCAAACTTTGCCTGCTCTGTATGTAATCACTTCTGAGAGACATTAAAAGGTAAGCATAAACAATTTACTTGGAGCTACATTATAAAGGCCAAAATTTAGCCTCAGTATGTGACTGAACTTAAAATGTCACCTTTAAAATGAACTGGGTATTTTAAAAAACGAAGCGCCAAAAAGTACAAACCCCAATCTCTCAAAAGGCTTTTTCTTCACCAGGTTTTCCACTCCTTTCCTCAATGCTTTACACTTCCTACATGAAGATACCTGCTCTCCAAGCAGAGACTGGCTGAAAGTAAAGCAAAATCTGCAGGTGGCCATTTGGGAAAGGTACAGTCCAATTATGCCAGTATAAGCCAGGAAAAGGAGATTTTCTCTGCACCTTTTTGTACAGAGCAGGCACCACTAACAGAAGGCCACAAGCACACACTGTTTATGCCTTCTCTCTTTCCTGTGCCTGGAGGGAAGTTCAACCTATTTTCTGAATATTAGCAGGGGATATTGATCAGACACACATTTAGGTGTACACTTCAGGGACATATTCCTCAGCAAAGCACAGCTTCCCATCAAAATACTGACAGGTTGAGCAGAGATCTGACACTATCCTTCCAGATCTTTATGGGATGTGCCCCCAGTTTTGGAGTAGGGGACTGCTACAAGGAATCCCTGCCCCTTCTGGTTGTATGAGCTAGTGGAGAGCCTCAATGAGTAGCCTGAAAAGCCCCCATGTCACATGATGGCAAAAAGGAACACAAATCCTTTTTTCCCATTGCAGCTGCTATGGACTGCCCTGTTGATGAGAATAACAAGGTCCAATAAAGAACAAGTTCTATATTTCTTTGTCCCTTAGCAGCTGTGTCTTGCTATATGAAGGTTTGGAATCAACTCCACATTGAGGAAAGGCTTGAAAAGAAGACAAGAGCAAAGAGTGGTAATAGAGTAGATTCATTTGGTAGAGTAACTGGAAGAGAACCTGCTTTCAGGTTTAAAGCCTTGAAACCAAATCACTGTGGATGGATGAACAACCAGATCCTCCTAGGATCACATGGCTACAATTCCCTCTACTTCAGGCTTATAGAGTGCACTGTTGGGAAGAAACTCACCTTGACACAGCAGATGAAGCTGTGTCTGCACACTGCCCATTCCCATTTTCTATTCTGTCAGGTGAACACTGAATTCATATACATACACAGAAAAGCAGACAGCTATGTCTGCTGCAGTGGGAACAAGGAAAACAGCGAGCTAAGCTCCGCTTTGAAACGTTAATGCATAAATAAAACAAGAGTCTTTCATCATGTCCTTTCATATGGTCACACATTCATTAGTTCCTCCTAGTGTGGGTTGGGCTTCTCAGGGCAAAGCTCCTGCCAAAAGACAAGAGTCCGAGCTGCTTGCGGCTTTCACCAGCAAGATGAAGTAGTTAGGGAAGAGATGAAATACGTAAATACTGAAATATTACTTGAAAACTGAAGCATAACAAATTTAGTTTGGATTCTGTATTTTCCTTGGATATTTAAGTTACTTGGGGAATTAAAATAGATCACATAAGCTTAGTAAAGAACATATTGTGCTGATTTCTGAATTGAAAATGTCTTTACAGCCCATTATTGACTCCAGCATATTAAGTTGTAAATCCACTAGTTTCACTGTCTCATCTATTGATTAGCTGCATGTATGTGTGCTATAAATGAGCAATCCAAAGAGAAATTACTAAAATTTAGTCATTTTGGGACAGACTTGCAAATGTACTTAAGAGCTCAAACATAAGGATAGGCATCATAGGAAAGAGTCACAATGTTCTCCTACATTCTGACCCAAACATCCTGTAGCTACTGTCCTCAGTTCCTCCCTACACTCCGCACAGAGGAAAGGAGGTTTCTCCAAAGGGAAGGTCTGATGTTTATGCTTAACCTCTGTTTTGAATGGCCTGTCAGAGAAGCCTCACTCTCTCTCTCAAGAAAGATTAGAGAGACTAGCCTACATTTGCCATCTAAAGTAAGTTTATAGAATTCACAGCTGTGACTTTTTTTTCTTAAATTCACTTAAGACTCAAAGAGAAATTAAGGCAGCAAAAACATTTTCCATCAGCATACAGCAACAGACCATAAAGGTCTGCTCTTTCTTGTTTCTTAAAATGAAACAGAAAACCATTCATAGCTTCAGAAGTTGAACTGCAGCAGTTTCAAAAGACTTTGAAATCAATATAAGCTTCCATTTGCCTTTCCAAGGATGCTGGATCAGGGTCTTCATAAGCAGAAGAAAAAAACTACATGGTGAATGTAGAGGGCACTCAACCACAATAGAGATTTGCTTTAGTTAATCTGAAGCAAATATCTATTTAGGTAATACTGAAGCAAATATCCTCCTTATTTCCATGCACAGGCCAGCGTGTTGGAGATGATCTTCAGCCTGAGATCATGTTACTCAAGTATGGTTTAAAACTTCCATTAATACCCTCAGACCAAATATGAATACAGAGGCTTGTTAACAAAGCAATTCAAGGTGTTGTGATGCTTCTCTGTGGGACCAGAAAGAGAAAAACTGCGGTATGATAAAGAGCTATTGCAAATTTTTGTCTCTGAAATGTCCTATTTTTAAAAGCGACATGTTGTCAACTCTATTTGTCCTCAAAGGCAGTACTGTATTTAACATCAGGGCTACTAGAGCTCAAACTATTGTGTTACCTGGTGGAAAAAGGTGATGTTTTCTTTCCCATTTGCTCTCAGGGTCTCTATTCAGTCTTTTTAGGCCTGGACTTTCCAGTAACATTAAGCACAGCACTTAAATATGTCACTGTCTTAAGCTACAACTATAGTATAAATCTCATGATCTATTGGTACATCACGGGTCTAGCATTTCTAGCACAGACAAGTATTAGAGAAAATCTAAATTATCATCTGTCTTGAACCCCTGAAGAGAAAACAATAAAAAATAATTTTATTATACCATAATGACAAGAATAATACTTCATCTGGGAGAAGATGTCTTCTGACTTCTCATTAATTCTTTTTTAAAGCCTGTTGAAATATAAGAGCTTTGCAAAGTTTCATTCATTTTGTTTGTGCAGTGTAAAGTTTTCTTTATAGCAAAAATACAGAAAATTTATCACTGTAAGGAGTCCACTTCTCTCACTCTCTTGCAATATTAAAGGTGCATTTGCAATTTTGATGTTGTGGGACAATTGTAAACTTGCTGTCCTTTTTTTGCAGCCACTAGAGTAGCATCTCCACACTGAATGGAATATTTGTCTCATATACTAGGAACTCTGCTCTGGATGGGAAAAAAATAATTGATGCATTCAAACCTGCAGGAAGTGGACTTAGAAAAATACTTGGAGAAAATTCAGAACAAAAAAATGTAATGATTTGTGCTATGCCTCAGTAGGTTAACTAGATCCTGGGACCTCTGTACATCTTCCCATTGTGAATATAGTATTCCTCAGTGTCCTTTTGGCACGCAGACAGCACACTCCAGGGGATCACCAAGATGGATCAAACCCCAGCAGTCACATCATCTCCACCTTAGGGTGGTGTGGGCACAGAACTGTTTAGAAGACAAACATGCTACCATAAAAGAGGAAGGTGGAGCAGCCATAGATTAGTTCGAAGAAGACAGCCACAGCTGCAAAATCGAAGAGCTTAAGCATGTTCTGCAGGTCTGGCTGCTGCTCTTGCACCGGCCATAGGTTGCCTTAAGTGAACATCTAAGTGGTTGTCTTCCAAAGCTTTGCCTGTGTAGCTACACAGCCCCCATTAATACAAGACCTTTAAAGGACATCACCTGACTGAAGCAGAGTCCTGCCTGTTGTAAGGACTGCAGGACCCTCAGAGCATCTGGAAACAGAAACAAGTTCCTAACAAAAATCTGAAAAACATGGAAGTTATTTTCTACTAGACCCTCGGGATGAAAATTCCTGCTTCCTATATCATCATATTCTCTAACTGTGCTCTTAGGAAGGAAGGCTGGTGAAGGGAAAAGAAGGGAGGAAGGAACAGCTCCCACAGTTTGGGCTGTAGGAGTAAAGAAGCCTGAAGGTGACAGAGGTGTAACAGACTATATTTGATACCATAAAAGCTGTAATTTGACACGTACCAATAAGGTGAGAAACATTTCTCTAAATCTACCAGCAACTTTGCCTGTGGTTCTTGCAGCAAGCCCTC
>VZTG01008997.1:602347-724847 GCA_013397845.1 Melanocharis versteri | reverse complement strand
TTTTCATGTATACTTGATAACTGTTTCATAATGAGCTACGCGTCTTGACGGAGTTAGGGTTGGCGGCATGAGCGGCTTGTGCTTCCTATCCCCATTCAGTCCACTTACAGAAACCAACCCATTAATCAAACTATCTGGCATAAAACTGAAATCTCAGCTCAGCAAGAGATCAATAACCATCCTTAAAAAAAAAAAAAACAAACCACAACCAGAGCAACAACAAAGACCTCAACACAGATAAGGGCTCTAGTGGGCAAAAGTATCCAGGCATGACATTAGTAATTACTTTAAGAAAAACCAAAACTCAGAGCCATACTCACCTGACAGGCACCTATAACACAGAATTTAATATTAGCTTCCTGTCAAAAAGTAACATTTAAGTCCATTAAAAATACGCTGCCATTCTGCTTTCTAGATACAGAGGCCATCTGGCCCCTATTCACCATAATTGCTATTACAGTCTCAAAAATAATATTTATATAATGCTGTAAATTAACAGACAGACACCCATTCCCACTCCCAAAGAGCTTTCTGTTGATAAACTCATCTTTTAGCACCATGCAGATATTAGGGTCTTGCTCCCTAAAGAAAGAGGGGGCAAGATTATTGGCAAAATTATAAATGCATTCCAGGGCTTTTTGTAAAGTCTGAAAAGAGGAGAGAGAGAGGTCACTTGGCAGGCAGAAAATGGGAAACTGCAACAAGCATAGGGGAGATGAGCTTGAATGAGGCTGTGAAGCTGAGTGATGGGAATGGATTCAAAAGGGAGCAGTAAAGAGAAAGGACAGGAGGTCAGCTGAGAATACTAAACTTATCTTGCATAGGACACCCCACGGCTGTTTGATGAGAATGACTTTGGTGACTGTAGACCTGGATTAGATTCAAATGGACTCCCCAGTGGTATAAGGCTCTATGTTATATTACCAATCTCCATGAGTCCTATGGCTTGCTCCTGCTGCTTTTTTTTTTTTTCTTTAGGGAAAAAAGGTAGGATTCTCTGTTTATTAAAATTACCCTTTGCTTGCTAAAATTCCCCATGATATATAAGCATGTGACATAACACTTCTCAGCCAATTTGAATAAAAGACCTTATCTGTGGAGGGAAGTGGGGCTGGAGGGTGGGATGGGGGCTGGGGAGTGGCCTTTCTAATTATCAGCTGAAGAATTCCTGTATCTGTAACTGTTGGGCATGACCCTGGGGATTTTAGGAAGCTGCCCTATGACTTCACCAACAAAGAGTGTTATCTTGGAGTTGCCTGATACATCCACTTAAGAATGTTGGTTAAATGTGAATTAAAATCTAGTCAAATCCAATTAAGCATTTTTAAACAGATATCTAATTTGAAAAACAGCTGTACATATTACCCAACAAATTTCTGCCCCCTCCTTCTTCATTTTTATTTTCAACTTATATCTGAAAAAGCATCTGTAGCTTATTAAAATGTTGCTTTTTAAAGCCGATTTAGTGAAGTCACATAACAGGGCACAAAGGGAAGAATGTCCCCATACTGCATCTTCCTAACAAATTATACTTAATAAGATGAAGGTTTGTGGGGATTTCTGTTCTGTTTATTTGGTTTTTACAACCAAGAAAACATTCTGTCAGTGGTGTTTTTCTACACTGCGTGGTTAGCTTGATCTTTTTCTCACAACTGAAATGCAAACACAGAAAAAATCATAGAAAAAAGCATAAATATAAATCATATATAAAAACATATACAGAGAAACAGCATATGGAGCATGTATGCAATCTCATTCTAGCCATCAGCCTTCAGGCTTTGTCCAGTGGTCACCTATTCTCTTATGGCTGCAGGTGCACACACAGAAAAGATTACCACTTCCAGAGTGCTGCCCACCACCATCTTTCTGCCAAAGGGTACCATCTTTTAAACCTGTCACACTCCGTAATTCCATTGTGTGGGTTAAGAAAGCTGATTAATCAGTGTAAAATCAACCACCTTCTTTGACTGACACTTTTCAGTAGTGGCACACAAGTGCACCACAGGAAAGCAGTCTGATATGAACAGCTGCAGCCCAAGGATGGTGAAAGTCCATGCCTTAGATGTTCTGGATGTTTCATGGTCTATAGAGGACATTCATGCTCTTAACTAGGTTAGATGTCTGAAGTCAGATATTATAAATATCTCTCAAAAGACCTAATTCTACAAGTGTTTCACTCACCAAAAAAGACTACACGATGGGTGAAAAATGGACCTTGCACAAGGAGAAGCCCAAGGATAAAATACACCAGACTTCTCCAAATAGGTAACTAATTTATTTGTAGAAGAAATTACCTATTGATCCAGGCACTATGGCCTAGTCAATCTAGAGTGTGGTTAGGCGTGGTCAGACATAACTCTTTAAGTGTTTTTACTTCTGTCTGGTCCAAAAATTTATTGAAAGACAAAATTATGTCAGCTTCATGTTGCAGACTGAATTAGGGAAAACACATTAAAGAAAAAAAGAAGTGAAATAAACTTCTTTGCTGTAACCTTCACTAATTCAAATCACCAGTTGCCTGACAACATATTAAGACCTCACAGACACCAGACAAACCTTTCCTTCCTAACTTGCAAGGATTCTTTCCTTCCTGGCAGAGTTCCAGCAGGGACTAAAGCTATGTTTCTGCGGCTGCTGGAAACATCCAGGAGATAGTGAAGTGGCCTTGTTTACGGCAAGGATGGTATAAATAGAAGAGCTGAAGCCTCTCTCTTTCTCTCTCACCATTCCCCTCCAGTTCTTATTACCACAGTACTTCAAAATCATCAAAGTTGTGCAACAATCCATTTCAGCCTTTCTGCTCTAATTAGGCAATTCTACATGTCTGCCTGGATAGGTGGGGCTTACTGAAGCACTTAATCAGTTTCTGGAGGGGCATCATAGTGCCAATCCAAATGCTTATTTAAACAGAGCTGTAGTGCCAAATCCAGCATATTCTGCAGCAGCATGGAAACAACAGAATCTGTGAGACACAGATTGCCTCACACACTTTTTTTAAGCAGCCTTCAGTGTGAAGGAGCACTTGTCCTGTATTCATCCTGTGTAAGCTTAACAGGTCTAGAGATTAAAGCATGGAAAGCATTTTACATTACTGGGCTTTCCTGGCAAATAAAACAATTAGAGCAATTCCAGTACGAGCCCTTCCTGAAACTGTGCTAACAAGGCTTTGAATCTTAAAAACTGCATTTAAATCAAACGATTCATTTGCAAACCCATCACATACAGCACACACGTAGTAGGTGGGGATCATTTCATTGAAATTAGAAAGCAAATGTCTCTATACATGAGGGGTCACCAGTTGTTGTACGTTAAAATCTTTTCACTGTTAGGCATAATTAAAATACTCTAACAGTGGTTTCAGTAATTTAAACATTGCAGTATTGTTGTAATATTTTTCTAGGCTTCAAGAGTTCACAATTGTTTGGTCCAATCAAATCTGGGAACACTGGAGAAGTTATCACCCATCAAGGTAATTACTTTCAAGTTGAAATAATTACTCCATCAATGTTAATGGTCTTTCAACTTCAATAAAGCACTCACCTGCCGATAATCACAGCTAACCTCTTGCTCTCATGCAATTCCCTCTCTATTTAGCAGGTTATATTACAGCCGTTAGAGTGGTCACTTGTCCTGAACAGCTGCTGAATTTCACTTTGATCGTCTGTGAACCATAAAAAAATTAGTCATCTGTGTATGATTTCCCCTAACCCACAAGCCCTTGCAGAGCTAAGGAGATGATCTTTGGGCTGCATTAGGGCACTGCTGAGCAGCCATCTTGTTTCTGGTGGTGGCCACTTTCCACTGTCTAACAGCAGCACAGGAGCCTAATTAACTTTTGCCCTCCACTGCCGTTTACAGCTTTCACTCACTGCTAAGTAGCACATCTTCTGAATTTATGGCATGTGCGGGGATTCCTCCACTTACACTAATCCTCTTTTCTTAGGGTGCCCTCCGTTTCCCAGGCATCTGCAACAGGCACGTATAAAAAAGTTTCACTGGTCCCTCTCCTTGGCATATTTTTTTCTTATTCTTGTGGTTACAATCTTCATTACTTCTATAAGAAAGTACAGCACTGCATACCACATTACTGAATAGTCTGTACAAGGAAGTTAATAACTATGTGGCATCTCATCTCTGATGCTGCCAAATGTTCACAGGTCTGTATGAGGAAATAGAAGTGAAGGATCACACATGAATGTGTTAAGTATTTCTAAAGGCAATTAATGGAAAGAAACTAACTCTGGATGCATGATTCCAGGTATCTGTACAATCCTGCATAGGAGACATGAATGTATGGCAGTACTGGCCACTCAAGATTATTTCTGATATATTATTTTTGATATGGAGTTTTTCAACAAGTAAACTATACTTAATATTCTGACTCAGTTTATTTGATATGTAATTCTGTCTGCTTATAACAACACAATCATGTTAGCCAATGCCTCATCCTCCTACCAAAGTCTTTATTACTGCCATTCTGCAATATGTCTACAGATTTCCCTACCACAGCACCTGCCAAGAGAAGCTTGGCCAGTGCAGCTCTATACCATCTCCCCAAATAATGTAAGGGAAGCCAGTATGTGCTCTCAACTGTTAGCATAGCTGCATCCAAACCAGAGGATTTGCTGGGGCAGTGATAGCAGCTAAGAGACACGTTAATTTTTTCACCCCAAGCTGGCATGAGTATGCCAAAAAAAGCCTTTACGGATAAGTTTGGCCGGAGAGCCTCACATTGCAAAACACACTGTGAGAAGACCTGCGCACAGTGCAGGATTTCCCAGGAATAAGGCCTATAATGCTTACACCTATCTCTTGCACCCTTGAACAAGCACATTGCAGTTTCATCTACACTTTGCTGAGGTGAATTTAATACACTGAGACCTTGATTCTACATAATAATAACTGGGGGGCACTGCCCATAGCAGGCAGTTTTTCTTTTTAACCCTCATCTCTGGCTTCTTTTCTTTCTCCAAGCATTTTCAATCAGCTACATATTTTTATATTTTTTTTTACTCATCTTCCTGGCTTTGAATTCTCCTGCTCATGATAAACAACCAAACACTTGATATAACTGTCATGGGAAAAACAGCATTACACACCCACAAAACATCTATCAAGAAATGTCCAAACCTACCCACAGATCTACCTCACAGCAACATTTGGAATACAGCAGTTAAAGAGCTGGGATGCTTTGATGACATTTGGCAGGCACTCCTTGGCTTTATAATGAAATCAGCTCTGGGTTCTGTGTTCACAAACTTAAGTCCTAAGTTCACAAGAGTGAGAAGCTTGCTTTGATAATCTAGTCACTTTATGCAGATTTCCCTAAATGAGAACCTACGGTCAATCCATCCCCCTATAAACACATCTGTCTCATGTTAATGCTGTCAAGACACTAAATATAATTCCTGCTTTAGAGGGTTAAAATGAACTGCAAAGACATTGTGGGAGACACTTGTGCTGCTGTAACCAGTCTTGACTTGACTTTGCTCTGCAAATATACCAGAATGTCAGTTTAACTCGCTGTCACCTAACATCTGTCACTACACTCCTGGCCAAACAAGCTAAGGAAATGGGTGACACTGCTCTTTAACTGTGAGGCATCAAAATGGCTCACATGTATGTCACTTGCTTCTAACAGTGCAGGACAGCCTCCTTTCATTTCAGGGGTAGCAGCTTTTGCTCTGAGAATTGAGTTCTTGTTTTTATCTCCACAGCCAGTGTACAATTTCAAGGGGTCAGTGATAACCTTAAGGTACCAAACAGCCACACCTTTGACATATTAACTCAAACACACATTAATGAGGAGTAAATAGCTGAATTTGGGGAAGTTATTGTGGATAAGTCTGTCAAACTGTTTGAAAACCCAGAAGATTCTTCTCATTCGGTTCTGAAATGGATGGGAATGAAGCTGTCAAATTAAAACAGTCTGCAGAGACATTAGCAAAAGCTTAATTTGTGTCCTGCAGTGTCACAAGGATTGTATTTCTCCTCCAAGTTTTGGTCAAGCTTTGTGTCCCAGGGCAGGCAACCAGGGTGCAACTGACAAGCGCAAGGGTGGGATCAGCCACCGTGATTCTAACACTGCTTTTTTTTTTCTGGAATAATCTAATGGGATAAGAATGGAGTCTAACAGATTAAATAAAGGACCAAACTCATTGCTTTCTTAATACTTTAAGTCTTACTTGTAACATGGAAGCTTGAGAGAGAGAATGACTAATGGCATACCCCACGAGGGAGCTCCAATAGAGATGCTTTAGGAGATTAAATGATTTAGCCTAGTACCCATGAAGGCTATATTTTAAAGGGGCAGAAGTTTAATCATTGGAATTCTAGTTCCTTCAATAAAATTACATTTTAATTAAAGTATCTCATTCACAAAGCTAAAGTTAAGGGTATATCAGCAATTTCACGATAAAATTCTATTTTTAAGCGTTTAAAACTTTGAAAGTTGGTGTCCAGGTTTTTGCCTGCTGGGATAATTGACCTAACCTCCTGCAGATATCTTTGATAACAGGACTCCATGCACTTTATGTCAATAACTTTGATTCAAAGCTTTAGCTGTTCTGCTATATTCAGAAGAGGTAGGATTCAGATCTCGGGTCCTTGGTATAAATCAGCAATAATTCCACTCAGTTAATGCAGCTGCAACAGCTTAACGTGAGTGCAACTGATGGAGGAGATGGAGGAAATGTGCAGAAAGATTCATCCCCAAAGGGTAGTATAATATTTTAAATAAAAATGGGTAGCAAAAATAGTAATTGATACATGTTCAAGACAAAGGACAGTAGAAAAACCATGCAAGCCAGCTTTGCTGCAATGCTGGTAGAACAGCTATACATATGCTGCCAGAATATCATTTTGATTCAGGATAGTGTTTGGGGAAAATAAAGGATTTTGGAGCCAGGAAAATACTAATTCAGTAAATAATAGCTTGTTAATCTAAAAGGCTTTTAACTGATGCTGTTAAAGAAACACACTGTAGCAACATTATTTAAAAGACCATTTTGGTAGGTTTTCTTACCCACAGTACAACCATCTTGGACATTTTCTGTTGTTGTTGGCATGCTTAGAAGACATTGCAATGCATGACCAGCCAGGTCAATTCTGATGCTCAGCAACACATTGCATGCTGCTGGAGCACAGTAGTAGGAGAAGCCCTGGCTTTTCACTGGTTTTAAAATCTTAGGTGCACCATCACAATCATGATGGTGATTACTTTTCCTAAATAAAGTTAAGGGACCTAAGTACCAAAATGCCACTGAACTTTAGAATCCCAATCGACTTTTTAAAGCCCATCATGCTGTGCAATGCAACCCACCTGCTGCTTCAGAAGGCAAAAGTATATATTATTCCTATAATTCAGTTCAGGATCTGTTTTTCTTTTCAGAAAAAGATGTATTACAAACTTAATCCATTTAGGAAGCTGGACACAAAACTGCTCTGAAACCCTATGATCAAGGGTATGTAAGATTACGAAGCTGGAAACTTCTTCCACCGTGTCATGTAAAGATTCGTCTGAGGAAGTTACTCAAAGGTTACTACTGGGTATTCCAGGGAAAGCTTTTTAGGATCCTACTTGAATTTTCAACCACACACTTTAAAATTGGGATAATGAAGAATTTAGGGGATTTCTGGTGTTATTCAATACTAACATGGACTACGAAGATAGTTTAGGGAAAATTCTAGGTTTATGAACTTGCGGTGGCACTGCTGAGGAAACCAAACTTTATTACAACCCTCTTAAACTTTTAAAACTTATTTTCAGAAGACAACCAAGTGCACCAGCTGTCCTAATATACAACAGTTCAGTCCATGTATAAGCTGTCTTGCTATAGAAAGACTAGAATGTAATATAGAGGGGGTAGGAGCAGTGGCAAATGCACAAAGCACAACCATTTCTGTCAGTGGTTTACACAATGCTGTTAGTCAGTTCACAAAACAACGCCCTTTCCCAAATCTATCCCTTCACATACTGAATAGAAACAGGAAAAGAAAGGGAAGGGAAAGACAGATCAGCAGTGCAAAGTAACATTCTAATATAAGTACGTGAATTGGAAATAAAAGTAGAACTGCTTTTATTACTGATGAATTATGAGGGGAACATGCAAATGGTTGCATATATGAACTACGTAATTACTAATTAATTCATTCACTTTATGATTCCAACTGAAATAAAAAATAGAATTCTGTACAAGGATATTACTGTTCTTTGTGCAGGTCCTGTGAAACTGTTTTGTTAGTCAGACAGCTCAGGACAGTATTTTCAGAGCAAGGCTGACAAATGTATGTGCCTAATTCCTCCAGACACGACACATCCATGCTTCTGAGTAATCTACTTGCCTCTACCAGAAATTCAATATTCACATGAAATGCTCCAGTCTGCACTGGGCCAAACACAAAGCTTAAACCAACAGAATGACTGGCAACTGGAAACCCCACTTTTCACATCATCGTTAAGGGAGATTTTAAAATACAGCAGAGATCAAAGCGGAGTAAAAACATCTTAAAACTGGTTTTGCGGTCCAGTTCTTACCATTACGGTGAGTGCTGTGACAGCTGGGGTGCTAAATGTCGGGTCGCTGCCTTTTTCTTGATAGACCACTCGGTAGAGAGAGATGACTCCGTTGGGAGAGACCGGCTGGGTCCAGTTCAACCGCACCGAGTACGCGCTTGTGGCTTGTGCCCAGGGGGCTCCCATGCCCCACGGGGAAGCCTCCAGAGTCTGGGTTGAAGCCCACAGGCTGTCCACAGACCCCACGGAATTCTGAGCTCTGGCACGATACTCGTAGAGAGTAAAAGGCTGGAGAGCATCAGACGCGTCAACGAATTCCAAAGCTCCTTCAGTCCAGATGAACAAAAGCAGCTCTTCTTGACTGCCCACAGGACGTCTGGAATTAAATCAAAAGCAATGTGTTTAAAATAGAAGATAGCTTTAGCAGTCCCATGATAGTAGATCCTAAAGTTCCAAGTTCAACTTGTATCTCAGAAAAATACAGAACTTACTTCCATACGCTACACACACACAAGGAACTGCATACCTATCTTTGCATCTTAAAAGCATTTCCCTGAACTTATGTTAGGTGCTGAGTAGTGAAGAGAGTTTTGAGGCAATCAATTACTCTCCTTTATCTAAAAGAATACTATAAAACATGGCAAACAAGTGTGCTATCAGTCTAGGGTAGCAGAGTAGCAACACAACAGCATTTTGTCCTTCTAGGAGAGAACACACCACAAATGAGACTTTCAGAACTTAGAACATGAAATTTCAAGTCTATCTGTAGGTGCTAAGCAATGACTTGAATTGCAATAAGGGTGCAAGTTTTCAGCATTTCTGAAAATCAGTTTACAGAGGTACTCACCTCAGGATCCCTCATTTATGGAAAACTTATGACCAGTTTACTGGAGAAAAACGTTACCTAGTGAACAAGGGATAAATATTCTATCATGCCCTCAAAACTAAAGCTGTGCACTTTCAAGCTCTGGTTTGCTCACACTAAATATCCCATTTTTTCTTGCAAATGGAATAAGTAATCCCTTGTGCATAAACTTAGCTGAATTTGCAGCTCCACCACCAAACCTCATTAAAATATCACACATAGCGTTTTCTGCAATAAATGACGTATTTTTTCCAACATTGTTTTTGTTTTCAAATGCAAACCTAAGAGATATGAAGAAAATTCACTGCACTGGTTTTTGGCACAATGGGTCTTTCTTTTTGTACATATGTACATATTTGTATATATATGTATACATAGACACACACATACGTACACATATATATGTATATAGCATTACTACTGCAGATATGCTTGCCTTGGACCTGGTGATATTCTGAGTACCAGAGATTACAGATGATCCTCAGCCCCTTTGTAATATGGCCCCTTCTTCTATATAATTTACAACAGTTTTAATAAGCCGAGCGCTCATCTTCAAAACAGAGTTATCAAATCAATTCTTTCACTTGGCATAAAAATGTTTGTGTGAAATTAAGTTGGTTACATTTAAACACTGTGATAAATCTCAGTGATGGTTGGGCTGTACTGCACATGAATTTAAGTATTTCCCTTACTCCTCACAGGAACCTTGGCCTTTGTGGAACGTAAAAGCACTTTCACCCTCCATGCCAACAACAAAAATCCAAATTACATTATCTGCCACTTTTATTGCAAGTAGGGCAGATTTGCAGAAGTAAAATTGGTTTGTCTGGCTACTGGGTGTCATCATCACTACACACACACACAGAAGCTGAAGAACATTTCTTTGGCAAGAGAAAATCTGTGTTTCAAAGAATGCTGTTGGATTTTATCTTGTTAGGTCAAACCAGGAATTAGTTTAAAAATAAAAAAGCATTGATTTTTTAAAACTGATAATCTTAGCTGCTTGTAAAAATATATTCCCAGGTATTAACATGCAAATATGAAGAACATAATGAATGCAAGTGTGTACACAGCTGTTTATTCATCCTTTGTGTATATGCATATAAAAGGCAGGAACAAAGACATTATTTTCTCATATGAAACTAAGTAAGTTTTGCTAAATTCTGAGATAAGCAGATTATATGGACACTGTTTAATTTATAAGGGTTAAAGTGTGATTTTTTTTTTTTAAAGAAGAGTCTTGAGGTACAAAATCTCTATCATAAAGAAATAGGCAAATTGAAAGATGTGTTGATACTGAGGGTTGGTTGACAGATTTGGGCAGAGACTGGCAGGTAGAAGAAGCAGGAAAAATTCCCTAGAAATTCTCAGTCTCTCTGTAAGAGTAAGGGTCCAAAATTTCCCGTTGTCTCCAAATTTCCAGCAGCAATTTTTAATACAATTCCCCATGCTCTATTATAAAGGCAAGTTAAGCCTCCTGCAGAACTCTCCCTTGGATGCTGTTCACTGATGTAATGCAAGACATATAATTTTGAAAGGTGAATCACTACTATGTCTTTCTCCTGCACCTAAAAACATAGCCTTTTCTCTGTGTACCCAAAAACATGTCTAAAAAAATCTCTGTAAATAAGGGGAAAGAGAGTACATTTTAATGCAAGAAAGTCACATTTAATGTGTCTGGCTGACCAAACAGTATGTGACACAAACGAATACATAAATTTATGTTTTATAAATATTCTAAACTCTGTGATAAACAGTTTTTTCACACTGAATGATCAAATATGCCACCAACTGTAAGCTGATTCACAGGCAAAGCTGTACAATGTAGCCTGGTTAAGTATTTAGATCTTATTACTGCTGAATATTTAATGAATGAAACTTATGGTTAGGTAAATGGTTCCATCTGTAGTGCTAAAAACCAGAATATCTTCATGTATGAATAAACTTTGAACAGAAGTGGTTGAACAATCTGTAATCATTTCAATCGTCTTAAGATTTAAGATTCAGCTGCTCATTTAACTGGAAGTATTTCTTATGTACAATGAGCTGCAAAGGAGAATAACATTTCCAAGAGCTGGAAGCCGTCTCTTAATCTGCATAGTCTGATTTGCTGCTTACATTCATTTTGAAGATGTTCAGATAGTTATTTTTATAAGGGCAAATTCTCTCTGCCCCAGTGCCAATCTGAGGCGGATGACATAAGAAAGAGGATATAATCTCCTTTGTGACAGATAACTCCAGAGCTGTGCTGCAGCAATGCCGACTGCAGCGCTCGCCCCTCGGCTTCCCTGCGTGCGCGGGGACGGCGAATCCCCGAGGTCCCGCGGGTCAAACCAGAATTATTCCTCACATGTTTATCTTTCACCATACAACTGAATTACGTGTTTTAGCAGTGCCTGCTGCTTTGCTTACCAGAGTGGTAGTGAGTTATTTTTAGGAACACTGAGAAGTCTTGGGGTAAAATTCAAATGATCGGGGAATCACGCTATCAAATGAGGGGGAACAATGCAACATTAGCAATGTTCCCCTTCTACAATTTCACATTTAATTAAACGAAGAAACCTTGCTTACATTTGTATTCAACAAATCTACACTAATGTCGCTTACATGATTTGGGGTATTTTTTTAAACATGAGTTCTGATGTAAAAAAAAAAAAAAAGAACAGAAAGAATTTGAAGTTATTGCATGTAATATACTAGTTTATATTGTGTATTAGATCAATTACAGGTATAAATAAAAGCCTTCAGGAGTTCTTGTATTCAATGACATAACCATCCATAGGGATTCCTACATTAAACCATCCAGTAACATATGTTCCTTGGAAGCTGTCTTGGGTACAACTCATGGTTAAGGGTATACGGTTAAGCAATGAATTAATCATAAAGAGTCAGTCTGGAAGCCTCTCCACTGCAAGTCACGACAGCCACTGACACATGTCTTCTGTCTTAAATTGCCTCTTGATTTTTCTGCTACATTTTCACCAAAAGGACTACTCAGCTAGTGAGAGCTACATTTCACTCCCACAAATATATACTAAATAATATAATCTTATTGGGCAAGACATAGACAGTTTGACAGAAATTCAGACACTCCCTTAAGGAAGGTACCAACCAAAATACTTCTAATTTTACAGGCAATATGTCTTTAAGGGCCATCTCATGTGCCTCCCACACAGTGCATGAATAGAGAGTAGTTCCATTAGCTGATCTGACCTACAACTTATTAAAACAGAACAACAAATATTTTTGTAATATGTTTTCATAATATTATTTTTTTCAGAGTAGCAACTTCGGCGGTTGGCACAGGGATGTTACGTCGTGATGTATGGGAACAGAACTAGATTAGGTGATTATCTCGTGAACCAAATATTTTCTCCTTCACAAACTCTTCTAAGTTGTGGTCCTTTCTAGAAAATTTTAAGAGACTCAGATCTGTGTTTAAAGCCGCTATATGAATCAAAAATAAAATATCACCATCTCATCTATCATAAAATAAAATTTTAGTTTTTTGGTTTCTAGCAAAATGGCTGCAAACTTGGGAGTACTTTTATGATGCTAGAAGAAAACATGAGTCTTGCCACTTTAATGCAGACATCTGCACACACACTAGGTCCCCAAGCATTCCAGGTTTTGAGTTAAATGAATTTATTTTGGTGGTGATGCAGTAAGGAGGAGGCACATACTGAAGAAGAAATTACATTCCACAATTTCCCATAGAACTACTGCAGTCTTGCTGCTATAACAATGTAAGGCCATGTGTGGCTACAAAATGAAAAAGAACTATGTGCTTACATCCCATTTCTGATTTTTTTGCAGCTATCTGAGAAAGATTTGATATTGTTGTTGTCTAAGCACATTTAAACTTCAGCTGAAATAACTGCCAAGTGATTCATGCCTATGTAGGTGAATATACCGATTGTATCTGGAGCCCCAGTGCGCCATTTTCATTTCACTTTAAATAAAAAACAAAATGTATCTATGTCAGTCAGTGCCCTTCTGCTGTACTCAGAGGTATCAAACAGGCTACAATTATGATTGTGAAGTGATTGTGTCACATTGGAGGAAGGTTTATTGCTTTTGAGTCTGCTAGGCAGTAACACATTCTGTTTCATATTACTCTTTATATCATTGTTTGGCTGTGACTAGAATAATCAAATGCCATCAAATGCTGTCAAATTCAATTTACAGTATTTTTCACTGAAGCAGGCTTTCTGCATTATATTTCTTGTTTTCCCTTTCTGTGGTTGCCATGGAATAGCAGCGGTAATCATCGGCTTTATTTACAAAACCAACAGAGTGAAGACATGTCTTGGGCTATAACATACACTTTATTCCTCTTTATTCAGGAGACTGACTTGGGTTTTTTGATCAGACAATTAAAAAAAGGAAAACAACAGGGTATTTCAAGACAGCAGGAATTTTTAGAGACCACTAACATGTTTAAGGCAAAAGTGAATTTATATTAATTATCACTGAGGACTCCAAAAGGTAATTTGATTCCCTGTCTTCTCAGTCACACCTTTAATATAATAAAAAGTCCCAAACTCTTTGTGGGAGGCTAGGATCAGCCCAGCATGTGTTTGCCACACATACTTAAGATTTGAAAAACCCAGGATCTTCAGAGTTTAAATCCCTCTCCAATATATGGCTTGAGTTTTATATTCTCTGATTTCTGAAGCTCTTCAAGAAGGTCGCTTCAGCAAGCTTTTAACAAAGGGTCAACAGGCACAGCAGAGATCGGTGCTCTGCCAGTTTAATACTGCCCTAAACACAGCTATCTGTACAGAAAAATCCTCACCCAGGACTTAGGAAACTCCTCATAGGAAGTGAGGATGCATCAGTCAACAACCTACACAGTGCAGATGAATACAAACATCAAGGAACATAAACAGATCCACTGTAATCACTGTCCAGATTACTTACTTAGCAACATAAATTATCTTGGAAAATTGATCTGGTTAAGGAACCTAGTTACCTTTTTCTGCTTTTAAAAGTCTCAGAATTGGTAAATTACTCCTGTTTCCATCACAAAATTCTCAACTGTGTATCAGAGAAGATTGAAGTTTGTACCAAGTGGTTTAGGTAAACACAGTACAAGTATCTATCCTACAAACTTTTTCTAAAATGTTTTGTTCCCTTGAATTTTTAAAACATGTATTTTCACATGCTTTTTGTCATTTGTAGTTCAGGAAGACGATTCTTGTATTCATATTTGAGCTCATATTCCCAACATGGCCATCCACAGATCAGCTTCTTTCCTTAGCATTTGAAAGGTAATATATAGTTTTTTATGTACTTCTACACCTTTTTTCACCTCCCAAAATATCAAGGAATAAGGAAAGGAACTGTTAAGTAAGACTAAGAATCTGAGGTGATAAGGGCATTTACCTGTAGATAAAGTAGTTAGTAATGATGCCATTTGGTTTTTTGGGTGGTGCCCATTTAACTTCTATAAGTGCAGGTCCAATTGCTTTAACAACAGGTGGGCTCAGTTCTCTGGGAGGTGCTTCAGCAGTTCTTGAATATGTTTGACCACCTACTCCACACCCACCTACAAAACCAGAAGTTTGTATATTGATAAGGGCTTTATCCTCAACAAAAAAATACATTAAAAGCAAATGAATGTCAAGTAAAGAAGCTCAAAATGGTGCCTCATTTCACCTCATTTCATTGTTAAATACTCATTTAAATTACCACAACTCTACCAATGAATTACTCCTGATTTTCAACAGTGAGAGTGAGGAGCAAATTGGGTCAAAATGGTAATTTTGGAAATACTTGTTTTAATAGGATTTTGAAAATTTCAATCAAAGTCAGGGAATTTGTAATTTTTGGGCTATTCTCTCCTGTCTTTATGATTACCACTTCTTTTTGGTGAGTAGTTAGAACTGATTCAGTTCTGTATGTCCATTTTCAAAGATCTTTAAGCTGCTTGTGAAAAGCTTTTTATAAAGCGGCACATATAGCCTAAAATCCATATTTTCAGTCTCCATTTGATATATTCATATGTGGAGAAATAAATACATGACACATGGAGAAATATTTAATGCTTCATTCAGTGCTAGGCTTTCTTTTTACTAGGTAAACTTGACTCCAATATAAAAATAGAATTTCATCTGTTTTGCAGAGTTGAATCTACCTGCAAAATCCCTTCCAGTCACACAGATAGTGTTTTAAATTGCCTTACCACTCTGGCATGCTTGTATTCTTATCTCATACAGGGTGTAGGGATCCAGGCCATCGACAAAGGCAAAATGTGCACGTCCTACCGGCTTCACCAGCAGAGTGGGACTGCTCGCATTTAGCAGGATGTTGTATTCCAAAGGCACATTGACAATGAATATCCCTGTTGTGAAACAGAGAGGAACCAGTGATTATCTGAAACACTAACAACAGTGCAGGACAACTTCAAAGAGCCATTCATCACATGCAATTTTAAATGTAAGCCCCCTCTGGAGGTTTTCCCTACTGCCTCTTTGGAAAACTACAATCATTTAAATATAAACTGAAACGATCCATCTGCAGATTATAACTGGAAGATAGACATTACAGTTCTTAGGTAAGAATCAAAATTCAATTCAGTCAATGCCTGTTTTGCAATTGCTACTTCTGGGAAGACCGACCTTATGGCTTGGAACCAGGCAGCTTTTACGTATTTTGGAGAAGTAACAGCTACTAAGCACTGCTGTTTGAATAGTCATATGACTAAACAAGTGAATTGCAACCATTCAGCAAATTATGCCTTTTTAGCCCAACAGCAGTAGCTGAGTGTAGGTTCCTAGCCTGCTTCACCAGTAGAGTACAATATAATAGCTTGAGCCAAGAAACATATAATTTCAAACGATGTAAAAACAAACTGTTCAGTTTTTTTTAAATAAAACCTCTCAATTTTTTTGTATTTGTATTCAAACATTTTCCCCATCTATTCCTATTCCGATGCTGTCAGTTCTTAATTTTCCAGTTTTCTTGAGAAGCTGAAAAACTCAGTTCCTTCAGAAGAATAAGCTAAGCCATACACTATCCCTTTGGAAAAACAGGCAGATGTTCCTGGATGTTCTATTTTCTTCTTCCACGTGGCTTCTCTAAGGGTTTTGGTTGATTGGTTGGTGGTTTTGTTTCATTTTTGGTTTCCTTGGGCAGTATTTTTTGTTACTAGGAAATGGGCTGTAGGCTTTTTATTTTTTGTTCATTGTAGACTGGTCTGTGCAGACAGCAGCAATTTCATAAAACCAAGAGAACAACCAAAGAAGGGTTTGTTAAGTTCATTTCCTTCATTCTGCAGTCACATAAGGAACAGCCTTAAGAAAGGACAAAGTACAAACTAGACAAGGTTCCTTTCTGAGATGAGTCAAGATGTATCTGATTAGCAAAAGCCCATTTCTCTTTCAACACAACACCTACTTTAGATGTCACAGAGATGTCTTTGTGACTGCAAAGGACCAGATGCCTGTGAGCAGTTCTGAGATTTCTCCAGACCTTGAGAATCTTTCCATTTGTAACTTTGGAAAACAATTCAGCTTTTTCTCCTAATTGCAATTTTGGTCATTTTCTGATAAAGTGTCTACATTGATACTATTACCCTGAAGCTACAAAGAGCATTTTTTCCACTGCTGTGGAAAAAATCTGTTAGATGTTTTTTTTTTTTAGTTAAGGATGTATGTGAATATACATAACTAAAAAAGGAAAGTTTGCAAGAAATCAGAGATTTTAAGTTTAGTTGTAGTACTGTAAACAACTAATGTACTTTGAAAGATCAGAAAAATCTTTGAAATACCATGTTTTTACAATTCTCGTAAGAAAAAGAGAATATAAAAATCCTAAAGAAATAACATTCTGCTGCCTGACTAGATGCTAGACAAAGAAAAGGCCATTACACTAAAAAGCTGAAAAATAGCCCTGAAGTAGAAGCATGACTTCAATCTTAGTAAGCTGCTCAGCTTACAGGAAGAACAAAGATGTTGTTAGGAGTTGTTGGAAGAGGTGAAGGGAGAAGGAGACAAAAAATGCAAAAATTCCTCTGTAAAATTTTCCTTCTTCAGCATAAAAGTTACAAGGAAAACACCAAGATCTAATCATTAAGAATGGAATAAAAAAAATACAACTTTTTAAATCAAGCAGGATGTTACAGAGTAAACCTCTGAGAGGTGATCTTGAAGTAGATCATTTTTGCAACAAAGAAAATTATTTTTTGCCTGATATATGGAAGATGACATGCTCCAGAAGAGCGCGCTTGGGTTTGCATTGTAAAATTTTGCCAGCAATTAAATATACATTGTTATAGATAAATAATAATTATTATTACTATTATTAGTAGTATTTCCACCCTGTAATTGGAGGGCCTGTATAGGATACAACAGAATATCTGAAAGAGTTTGAAATGGTACACAGTGCACCAACAGAAACCTTTTTTTAACCTCCTAGTTAAGGTCTCCTTCTTCTCCAGTCCTGAAAACAGACCAGATATTTCAGCCAGAAAAACCCACTCCCTTACGAAAGTGATATAATGCAGTTTCATGCATCTGATCAGTGCATTTATTCTAGGCAAAAAAAATCACCAGAAACCTTTGAAATTGAAACTATTCAGAATGCTTGATTTCCCAAGGAAGATTAAATACAAACAAGGACAGCTGAATCCAGCCATCAGTATGCAGTGAAGGACACTTATTTCAAAATAACTGACCTATCCAACAGCATTGGACAGTGCTCAGTCCATATCAGAAATTATTAAAAAAACACCACCCCACATCTGAAACACAAAATCTTAAAATTCTGCTAAATGTTGCACTATATTAGGAATGATAGCAATAATAAACATGCTCAGGAGAAAAAATACTCTCAAGAAGTGAAAATGAAATTGTAAATAAAATCACATAAGCATCCTGAAAAATTCCAATGTCCAATGGAATCCTTCTACACTTTGATCAAATTCATTGACTAAGATAAAAGAATCATTTTCTGATCAGAAAAATTATAATATATACTCTTATAACACAGAAGCTTGTAAAAAACCCCCTTTCTTTCAGAACAGCCTTCAGCATCTGCAGCCAGTCTGAAACCACTACCTTGTGTGCTCTGATGACTGAAGGAAATGAAATGGGCATATTTGTTAAAGTCAGCTGGGAAACCACACGACTTGGTTAGTTCCAGAGTTCATAAATTTATGTCAGAATAAAAGGAACCGTAAAAGCACAAGTGAACCAATTTACCCTAAGTGCAAATGGCAGTTTTGTTATTTGGTGTCAAAGCTACCATGAGCACAATGACAACCTGCCATAACACATTTTCATGTTCACTAAAGAACAAGGATTTAGTTGGTTAATATTCCCAGCAATACTCTTTTTCATAATTTACAACAACTAGATGCTGATAGGTTATTTAACATTTATGAAGTTAAGATGTAATCAGAAAAACCCTGATTATCTTTACAAATAAAAAAGTTAAATTATTCCACTTTTTTTTCTCTGCGACTTCATTTCACAGCAGGTGCACATTTTGCAATGGGACAAATCAATCAAATGAAACCCTGGGTTTTTGTGGGCATATTTGGATAACATTTAATGGACAATTCTGTGCAAAACTCTGCAAATTAGGTTTGACGGCTCTGTGTACTTCAAAACTAGGCTAGGTCAAAAATAGAATTTGCAGCACAAGATGCTTAGAATTGGGGGTAAAAAAGCCACAGACTTACAGACTGGTCACCCAAAATCTGTTTGAAGTCAATTGCTGAAAAATTGTTTACTATGATGTGAAATACAATCACAATTAGAGTAAAATAGTTAAACTTTTTCACTTATAGGAAACAAATACTGAAACAGGAACGTCATGTCTTTTAAAATGATATTTTAATATTTAAATTCACGAAACAAAAAAATCTATTTGGCTTCCTGAAATTAACTATTTACATTATGCTTCAAATATCCAGATGTCTCAATCTGGTTGCATCAAGTACTCCCACCAAGACCTTGAAAACAGTAACAGCTGGAGATGCTGACTGTTTGCAAGATGCAGAACTTTGGATATTGAGCTTGAAAAGCTTGTCCTACGGTGAGGTGGAGCAAACAATAACTTACTAAAAAAAAACCAAAAATGAGAGAATGTGACTTTGGTTTATCAAAAGTCCCATTTGTTAGGCCACAAGAAACCAGGTTAGGTGGGGAATCTGGGACAAATACATGGTATTCAAATACCACGTTTGATCCCAATAAGAATAAAGTAGGAATCCAGATTTTACACAACTTTCATTCTAACGGATAAGCAAACCTAGAGGTGGATAGAGTGTTACAACATGATGACGAAGAAAATATTTAATCCAGATGATCATTAACATATGAAGCAGGTACCTTAGGAGCAGAGGACAGGATCCTATCTTGAGCATGTTCAGCTTTCAAGTTACCACCAGCTGCAACTGGAGATACCCAGAAGAATCAGGTTCCCAGTGAGGACCAGTGGGGTTTTCAATGAGCTGGAATGCAGGATGGCTACCTGCCTACCTATCAATAACATTTATGGGATACCTTGGGGAAATTATGTGGTGGTGTTTTTTTTCCATTCAGCTCTTCTGCCTTTATCCACGGCACTAATAGTTGTTCCATAATGATTGTAACATATCCTTCCGTAGCATATCAGTGAAATGTACCATACCTCTGAGGTCTGTGCGCTGAGGCAATGCCACACAAGATAATGGAATGCCTATTTCAGAAAATAAAGTCCTATTTTCCTCAGTGCGTGAGGGAGGTCAAGTATGTTTTTCTGAATCCATCACTTTAACCACTACTGGGCCACCTTGCTATTTAGCTAAGTCAGGAGTTTTGAAATGCTACATATCTATAAAGTCACAAGATTTAGATATATTACAGATGCTGAAACATTATAATTAAACCATCCAAAAGGAAGGTCTGTGTAATACGATGTGTCCATAATTAATCCTGAGGGTGATTATTTGATCCAAATTTATTACAGCAGATAAGACAGAATGCCAAAGCAGCTCTGATATCCACAGACAGGAAGACACTATGAACAAGCACCTTCTCATCAAAACTTTGTTAATTAAAAGCACTTTTTTTGACATCGAGTCTATACCAGTGAAAAGAACAGTTTTGTCCAAGAGTGACTGCCAAGCCTGACAATCCTTATAAGCAAAGGTGCATTCTGAGTTTATAAGGAAAACCTATGTTGCCTCATTATAGCCTATTGTGAGACAAGGATTCATACACAGAAAGGCAACAGATCAGAAAAAATAAAATAAAATAAAATAGTTACTCTATGCGCATGGACATAAATAAGGATAAGAAGCAGTAGACACTTTAGGCTATTCCTACCAAGCTGGGCATGTTTGGGACCCCAAACAACTGTATGATAAGACATGTTAATGGGATCTATGCCATTCCAGAAGATCAGAACTTCCAGAATAAACCTCTGCCTGCATCCTCTGCAGTCTTACTCTTAAGGAAAAAAAACCAAACCAAACAACTCTAGAAGCACAAAGAACCTCAGACTGAGCACAAAGTAGGATTATGAAGGGTCAAGAATTAATTTTCTAGCTTCTGCATAGAACTATGCTTCTGCCCACAGGTTTTAGTAGCATTAGTAGCATTTAGTAGCTTTCAGTGACATTCAGTAACATTTCTCTGCTCCCCATTCTTATAAGATCAGCTGGTGGCCCTGAAGTGCTACAATAAAAGGAACAGCAAGATTTGCTTTCCTGTCTTTTTCTTAACTAAGAAGAAAATTAACTCAATTCCAGCGGAAACCAGGACAATACTCAACAGAAACACAGTGTGAAAAATAATCCCTCACTCACATTTGAAATCTTAAATAATTGGCCCCACAAACAAGAAGGCAGAGAGGAAAAATCCAAGTTATCAAATATCCATGGAAGTGAAATAAGTGTCCAACATGTGTCCCAATATCTGGAAAGAAGGATATGTTCCTTCCCCATCTGAGGAGAATGATTTCTGCAGATGTGTGGATACATCAACCCTGCATCTTCTGCAGATCCATAATGTCCAGCCTCCTCCTCACCCCTCTGATTGTGTGGTTTCAGGAATACATGGAACTTTGTAGGCATAATGTTAATTTCAACATAACCAAATGCACTACACAGAGCCTGGTTCTCCTTGCAGGCTTGTAACATACAGTTAGTAACAGGAATTTAAGCAGCTGGAAAAGGTCTAGAACAAAGACAAGCTTTTCTGGGAAACACCCCACTCTTCGCAGTCTATACTATTCCAATATATTCTTATGTTTTAAATCTATTTATAATATTGCTGAATATTTTGTACCTTAAATTATATTTATTATCAAAACTATAATACAGCATGAGTCACTTTCCAATAAAGCCAACTGAAGATTATATGCCATTTGAATTCACCTGCCTTCTGCTGGGTTCTAAATCCTTTCAGGCAGTAGGGGGAAAAGTTTAATTTAAGATTTTAATCTTTTTCATATATTATAGCATTTCTATAATGGATTTTGTGCTCCTGAAAACTAAAAGATTGACAGCTCAGGGTATTATAGATTTATTAATCATTGCTTAAATGGGTAGGGTGAGCACTGCTAAGCACTGCCACAATACTTGCAATCCCAGTCTTGAAGGCAAAATACTTTTTCTAGGTGACTTTCTATTTAATGGCAATTGACCCTTGCTATGCAAGGATAGAACATCTTAAATAATTAGGAAGAGGAGATTTTAAAAACTTCAATGAGTTCATTGATAAAACACAAATGGGTGTTACTGCAATATGCAAACATCTGATGTTTCTAAAACAACTGCCACAATTTTAACTGAAAAAACTCAGTATCTACAAACAAGAAGACTCCTTGATGGAGATGAATTACACTAGACAAAAGATTGTTCATTGTAAGGCTCCCATAGTCCCCCAATAAATACAGCATATAATTTTTGTAACACCAGTAAAGTGCATCAATCACTTAAGCTATGATCTATATTGATGAAACACTGCATGGCTTCTCTTATAAAAAGATACTATAATTCAATTATTCCTTCTTAGCCCAGCTCTGTAGCAGGTGAAGGCCACCTGAGCATTTTCAGGAGAAGAGTAACTAGAGGAAAAATATTTTTGGTACTTTGCTGACCCACCATACTGCAAGGTAACATATCCACATAACACTATGGTGCTCAGGCAAGTAAAATGACTCAATCATGTCAAAGCCAGCAAAGGATCTCTGCCACACAACCTAAAAGGCTGTCAGGTTTCCCTGGTGATAACTCAGGTTAGTGTGAACAGAAGAGAAAACTTATAATTTGTTGGGTTTTTTCATTAATACTTGTACTCAGTAATAGTTCACAACACCAAAACACACAGGCTTTTGATCAGCTAAATCTCACAATACCCACGTCGAGTATCTAGGTCAATATTATTAAAATATTATGTCTCTAGGACACAGCAGCTTTAGATACCGGTTATTTAAATCACAAACACTAAAACCAAATATGAAGAATAAAAATATCAGAATGATTCAGCTGCCTACCTGTATACACTAATTTTTCAATCCTTTCATTTTGCTACAAAGTACTACATAGAAATACATTTTTACCTGGCACGTCCCAAGCTAGAAATATAGAATATGCATCAATTACTGTGACATTATATGGGACATGAATTTTCTCTGGCGTTCCTACTGGTGTTTGTATAACATATTTATCACTAGTGTTGCTGCCGCCCCAAGTGCTGGCTTCCAGCTGGTAAACATATCTGCACAAACACAAAAAGATCAGTAGACACTGCAGTTAGAAGCTTTAGGCATATCAGTTGCAGAACATTTCCATTTTCACCAATTTAAAGTTAATACAATGAGTATTACAAATACTGCATTAGTGAAGATTTTCACATTTCAGTTTTCTTAATGCGAGAAAAGTAACTTAGAATAATAATTATCATAGAACCTTAGATTCTAATACTGAAATATTAATACTAAATACTATACTATATACTAATACTAAAATTCAAATTAGCTTACATAAGAAAGTATTGACTCAAAAAATGTAAAAACTAATTTCAAAAGAAGCTCTATAAAAATATCAGTAGTCACTTTTGAGCCTGTATGCTCAATATGCACTGAAAGATTCTATACCATATGCAGTGCTGTTTGTCATATAAAATCTGAAATTTTCAGAGTATATTACGTGATGGAAAAATACCTACCAATGAGCTACAAAGAGCCAGACAAGAAAAAAAAAAAAATCTTCACTTCTTTGAATCAGAATGACCTATTCTCAAAAAACAACAAAAAAATAGAAGTCCTTTTATTAAGGACTTTTTAACATTTGAAAGACTCCTAAAAGTGCTCTACCAATTTTCAGTAATCAAGTAATACTGTAAGAGAGATTTCTTTTGTTCACAGTAAGTTATATTTTGTACACTTCACTAACACAAGTACCCATGTTTTTCAAGGCCTTTCACCTGTTACCAGAGCTCTTTAACATGCCTTACCTACTGTTAGGCTGCAGGTTGACATCTGTGAAATTCAGGTCTGTACTGCCACCCAGGAAAATCTGCTCTCCATCACGGAACAATCGATAATGAGTAATGAGTCCATTGGGTTCCTTTGGTTCACTCCAGTATATTTCCACTTCTGTTGAGCTGACTATGATATGATGAGGTTTTGGCCATACCCCTATTAAAATCATAATGACACTATTGTAATTTTATGACAGAAAGTTAAAGGTATTTTTTTCCTTTCCCATACTTTGTGCTGCTGTTTCCAGCAATGTAATGAAAACATAAAACATTGCCAGAGAGAATGACAGAATTTAACACACTTTCTGTATTTATCCTATAACAAATACAACCAGTTAGACAAGGTAAAGATTAAGGAGAACAAGGCCAAAGGCTGCAGCCTTTATATGCCCAGTAGTCTCTGCATATTTATTGGTGCTTTAAAAAATATTCATCTTCTAATCCTAACCTCATTAAATTAAACATGAATTTGGGGAAATTTTCACAAAAATAAAGTAGAAATGCAGTGCCAGGCAGCAAAGAGAATGTGGTAAGATAAAAAAACTCCAAGAGAGACAGATTCTCTTGTGTAAATGTCTACATGATAGCTTGATGGATGACAGTGGAGCTGTGCACCTTGTTAAACCATCAGAAAATACAAGCCCGGATGACCATCTCTTTGCAGCTCTAAAAGAATGACTTTCTCCCTTACCATGAGGAGCAGCTTGTAAAGTTTGACCTGAAAGCGGTTGGCTGGAAGCACACCCAGCAGATGTGCATGCAATAAGCACAAAGCTGTAATTAGTGTATGGCTGCAGACCTAGAAAGAGCAAACAGAGGTTAGGCTGAGATGTTGACATCAGTCATCTCAAGAATTATATCTCAACACAGAAAATTACTGGACTTAAAGTTAACTTTTAGCATTTTTGGCAAACATAAAGTATGAGCCATTCTTGTATTACATCTGAACAATACTGAAATGGTGAATTCTCACTAATTTAGACATATAACTTCTACTGATATAAAAGACCCAACAAAACAATTCAGATTGAATGTCTATGCCGCAATGGATCTGTGGATGTCCTTCATATATCCGAGTCAGTTTTAAATCAAAAAACTTAGAATACACTTACAACGCAGAAAAACACCTAAAAGTGCAATTGCTTAGAGTTTTGGACTTGAAAAGCTGAATAGTCTGTAATGTTTTTAAAATTTATTACAAATACTCACTTGTACATGAAACCTTCTATTATATTGCAAACAAGTCCAAAGATACTCCTGCCACCGTCCCAATTTCTATTTGTTTTCCCTCTATTTTTTCGCCATTTGTTACAAGACTTTACCAGAAGTGCTACAAAGCAGTTAGAAGCTGAACTGACAACCAAGCCCTCATTACAAGATATTAATTTTAGTTACTTGTAGGCTTTGGTTTTTTGGTTTTTTTCAGCTCAAACCTTCTATGCTGGACATCCTTGAATGAGATAAGAAGAGAACATATTGATTTGCCTTTTTCTTGGAAATTTTCAAACATCCTTGTGCTGTGTGTCAATGACTTCAGATTTGACATCGAATTGCCTGTGGCTTAAAAATTTGACTTTAGGGATCCTCATAAAATTGCACTCATAATTTGGCTAAGATACTAAGCTTTTAAAATAGCCAATTCTGTGCACTCATTAAAGGTTTCTTATAGTTAAATTGTTAAAGATGCAGACCACTGCGAGATCACCTTAGAGCTCAGCTTGAACTGCTGATCAGCCTTCCTCACAGAGCACCCTCCAGCCCAGGATACAGCATCTCTGCTAAACTACTCTTTAGGATATTTCTCAAAATTGATCTTTAAGATATTACCAGGCACAAATTCTGAAAACCCCTTTCTCATGTTTTCAAGGACCCACTTGTTAACACCTTATGATACATTAAAAAAAATTCCCATTCCTGAATGCACAGAATACAAACAGTACAACAAGAAGCAAATTATACACAAAAACTCTTTGAAAATATTAAAATTGCAAAACTAAACACTCAATAACTAGGAAATCCCAGTGCCGGGACATTGTAAAATACAAACGGATCCCCTTTTGTTCACAGGCTTTATGGCACAGCCTTTTCTAAAACTGCTTCCAACATGCGGTCTTTGGCCTGATTAATTGTACATAATTTGAGATTTTTTTTTTGTGTCCACCCCGAGAGTGTACAGATGCTTTACTAACACCAACCAGCTGAGCTTTCCAAATGTCTTAAAACAGTACCAAAACAAAAAAAACCCACCCAACCAACTCCACAAAAACCTACATGAACTAAAAAAAATAAACAAAAGAGAAAGATTTCTCTCTCAGAATCAGGATATTGACTCAAAGAGACTGAGGGAATCAAAAATGTCCTTGGAGGTGCCAGGCTGGGACCTAGCTGTCAGACTACCTGGTATTATGCAAAACTCTATATATCCAAGCACAACTGGTGCCTGCAGCTGCAGCTCTGAGAGCTCAGGAAATTCAGGTCTCAGGCAATGTGTCCAGGAAATGAAGAAGATGTGGTTGTGACAAATGGTGAAAGATTGAGACGTGCCTTCCTCGGTACCACAGCTTGAACAAACACGAAAGCCCTGGATGTCAGGGCACTCCCTTTGGCAGCCCATGCCACCAGCCCCTCAGCGACCCACGTTTGGTCCCTCTGGGCTAGCACTGTCCCAGTTGCCTCCCTGAAAGGGAGTGTAGCTCTGGGCAGAAGCAGAATTAGGCCCATCTCCACTGAGACTCCCAGAAGGAATAAATCCACTAAACACAGCCAAAGCTGAGGAAGCAGTCCTTCACACAGGAGCTTCATTTTATTCCTCCCTGGAAGAGGCACAGATTGTGGGCTGAATGAGGCAGTAACCCCACGCACGAATGACTGTACTGCTGTGTAATGCAGATTGCCTGTGTGAAAGAAGCTGAATTAGGATTATACAGGTCAATTCATACATATTATACAGGTCAATTTTTAAGAGTGTGGCTTTGTGGTCTTAACAGCATACTTTTGATGTAGCTCCTGTGTCTAAATGGAATTATTTCAAGAACAATGCAATTCTGTGACAACAAAAAAGCCTGTGCAAGATCTTTGTTTATAAACAAATCCTTGCTTACAACCAGTACCGAGATATTTTAATTAGAATATGTCACAAACAAATACAGTGAAAGAAGAAGCAGCAATTACGTAGGGAGGTAAAATACTGAATGGAAGACATGCAGGCTGCTTAACAAATTGAACAAGATGTGAAGGAGAGAAAATAAAGAGATGACTCAGAGGGACAGCCCTTGCTGTAACCTAATCATGAACTGGAAGAGAAGAAAAATAATCTGAACACTGTGTATAAAAGTAAGGAGGGAGAAAATGACAGTTGCAGACTAGAGAGAGGCAAAGGCATGGAGGAAAGCCAAGTATTTAACATTTCAGGATAGAAAAGATTACTGTGGCAACAAATTACTTGAATTCCCCTAAAGGGAGTCATGTTCACTTTTAAAGGAAACATGCATAATAAAGCAATACTCATTTACAACTACACTTTAAAGAGAAAAATGAGCATTAAAAAAAGAGCACATGGTTTCACTAAATTTATTAGTGAAATTCTGATACCTGAAATTCTAGCCATACATGGAGCAGTCACAGCAGATTTTAATCTAGATTAATAAAGCTTTGCATTAGGCACCTTGTCTTATGCATGCTTTGGAAAGCTCTGTGCAAATCTATGTATGTGATTGATAATAAAAATAACAAGCAAGATAATCTTGAAATATAAACAGCATTTTGCTTTTCCAATGTCCCCACTTAATTGTTCATTAGAGGATATTTCTCCCCGCCTTTTCTTTTTCAGTTTATTATAGTGAGGAATTTTTTTTTTTTTTTGGTCAACTTAGCAGTCTATTACATTGTTGCAGCATTTGTCATTTGCCAAAAGGCTGTGGAACAGTGGGGATTTTTTTTAAGAATGCATTGTTCTATTAGCTAAATCAATTCCTTCTGATACTGTTTGTCTCCATTTGTGGGTATGGCTCCAGCAAGGTCAGTAATTAGCTCCCAGGATAACGCTCCTGGACCCTGCTGTGGGAATTTTACTCGGGAGGATGTCAGATTGCTGACCATAGCCTCACACAAGCCCTCCGCCCCTGAGAGTTTCCCCTCAGCTAAATATTATTAATGATTTGGTGCTGCATATAGACTTGACCAGTGACAACATTTTGGTATCTCTTCAGTTTTCATCACCCTGAAATGGAGAATACGTTCAGACGAAAGAATTTCAAACTATTCAGTCATAAAGTATTCATACTATTGTTTCTTTTACTAAAATAAATATTAATTATCTTCTTTGGTTTTGACTTAAAGATGATTGATCCTACAAGTTGTTGATAAAGCCTCTTACTTGGGATATTAACTTTAGTGTATTAAAAAGGGGGAGTTGAGAAGAATCCTTTCTATAATCCCACCTGCTGCTGCTGCTGAAGAGGGCACTCTTGGCTTTCTTTTACAATTCCCCTAATTATTTTCCTCAGTCTTACCCTCGGTCTGGCCCCACTGCAAAGCATTAGCAGGCCCATTTGTAAAGTAGTAGTAACACAAAGTGAAACAATGCCATAACTGTCATCCAAATTGTTCTGTACAGGGTACTGGAAGTGTTCAGTAATAAATGATATAAAAAGGTCTTTTATTGACAAGCTGCCATGTGCTGTTTGCATTAGAGAACATGAGAAGATGATGGCTGCTGCCCCTGGGTCCCAGTGGCATTCAACTCAGTGAGATAGCAGAAAATGCTTCAGTTTGCTTAAAGCATTGATAACACCTCTAAATAATTAACTGAGGACTTCCTGTCTTCAATTACTTAATGCTTTTTTTAACATCTTGAGAGGATTATAAGCAATTTATGGATTTCACATGATGAGCACATTCACCGCTATTCCCACAAAGCATTTGTGGGATCATGTTTCCAAAGCTTTGATGTAATTAAAAATAAGCGGCAAGACAATGGTGCCGTGGCAAGGTGCTCGCCTTCACGTCTGCTATTTGCGAGACCCGAGATTCAAAGTCTCCACAAATAGTAATGCTACAGCTTCATTAATGTTCAACTGTTGCTCAGGGAAAAGCAGGCAGTTTTGGAGAGGAGGAAAAAAAAAAGAGAAAGAAAATACAAGGATAATGGGAAAATCGAAACATACATCCACAGGGAATAAGACAAACAGTTCAAACATTTGAGATTATGTATGAAGTAAATTTGATTCTTTTATCGTATTCTTTTAATTTAGAGAGCAATAATTACCCACATTGCTAAATCACTGTCATGAATTCCACATTATTACCCAAGGAAGCTCCTGCAGAAAACAGCAAAAGATTTGATTATGGCTGTCAGGAGGAATGATCACTTATTTCACTCCTGGCTTAACATGGCCGTACTGGACACGGGCTTAACAGAACAGGCACACAAAAGAAAAAAAGATCCTTTTTTCTCAGGAATTATTTTCATTTCCTCTCACTTCCAACTGGTAAGTATTGTTGGCATTAAAATGGAGATATAACTGCCTTGGAGGAGCACGAGAAACATTTTTCAATGGGTTCGATAAATCACTCCTTGTTGGAATGCTCCTTCTTTGCAGTGTAAACTTACAACAGCAATTCCAAAACATGTACCACCAACTCTGGCTAATATCTCATGTCCAGAAGCACTGAATATGGAGATAGGAGTAATACACCGTTGATGAATCTCACACTTGAGCATGACATTGTCAAAGAGAAACAGCAATCTTGCTCTTTTATGAGTGTCTATAGCAGAGACAAACTCTTTTAAAGCACTAAGGGATCCGCCCTGACTCGGGGCTCATGCTTTGAGGGGTGTTTGAGAGTGCCATCTATGCTCTAGAGGATTTATGTGCCCTAGGTCAACTTCTGCTCTTTGGCTGGCTATCACACGGTGTGTAAAACATACAAATCTTGAAATTTCCTACTCATGGGGCAAGAAACCCAGGGAAAAATTAATGCATTTGTGAGATGTAAAAATTTGATGAGCAACCTGAGGTTAAAGAGTGAGAAAAAGATATCCCATAATGCTCATGTTCCTGCTCTGTGTTCAAAAGAAGCATTTCTAAGAAGAATTTTGCCTCAGTGTAACATTCAAAAATAACCAAAAATTGAATATGTGAAAATAATACATCTGAGGTCTGAGCCAAACTTTCCCCCAAAATCCCTGGAATAAAGCTTCTTTCATCAAGTATTTAGAAAATTGCTATAGGCAATACATAACATTATAAACAGAATTCAGGATCTTTCCTCTTCTGTGTTCCTTTCCTTTTTATCATCTCAGACACAAAGTACTGGATCCTTCTCGATCCTGCACTGCTACACGTTCACAACTGCATTACTGCACATCAGTGATGTTAAAAGAGAGAGTTGAATCTGTATGAAGGGATGGCTTGCCTACACAGAATATCTGAGTCCTTGAGCACACCACAAAGCATGCATCTTCAATCGAGCTGGATAGATTTATTTTAAAATTTTGAAATTAAATCTATTAATATTTTAACAAACAGCAGCTAGAAATGAAAGAGATTGAAAAAAAAATAAATTTAAGATATGTAAAGTCATGATAAAGCATTCCAAACTGTGCACAGTACTGGGGATTTCAAAGTTACTGACAAGTGGCATTTTTAATATATTAATACCGTCTTATATCTTAAGGACAGGACATTAGCCTGTCAAAGAGCTCTGCCTCCTCACCTGCCACTGTGTGCTGCATTCTGCCTGCAGCATCAATGTATATAAGTCCTCTCCCCACTTGACTGATCTGGTACTCTCTGATGATCCCATTTGGTTTCTTGGGTGCAACCCAGCTTAAATGCAAGGCCGTGGAGTTCAGAGCACTGACGTCTGGTGGCTGAACACTCTCGGGGACTCCTTGGACAGTGACTGCAACTACCTGGAGACATATGAATTAAACAGCAATTTAATGTAATAGTACACTAGATACCATGATCAATGAGAATGTCACTTTTGTTTTAAAATGTTGTTTGGGCTGGCATATCATTACCAAGGGGCTGGAGAACTAGTTACTTTTTTCCTCCTTTTTCACAATGAAATCTGACCTTGAATACATTACATAAGTCTGTGTCTACAATTTATCACAACAGGTTCACCACGTTTTAGCTGCAGTGTGTGGCACGGGGTGAAAAAACAAAAACTGTATTGCTTGAAAACTCTTGATAACTCTCTTCCATATGGTTTGTCAGTGTCTCTGCATTTTAACTGCCTGATTTCATGTATTTTAAGCACCAGTAAACATGGGGCTAAGCCTCCGTATATCCCATGCAATCTGAAATCTATTGTAGTTATCTGCAACTCCATACTTTTGTAAGGAATCTAAAGATTTTGAAAGATAGAATAAGTTTGCACTTGTTAAGCTNAAAAAAAAAAAAGAAAAAGGTAATTTTCTATTGACACATCTCCACCATCAACAACAAAAGAAGCATTTCCAAATTACTCTGGTTTAATAAGTGAGTCAGACCATTTTCTCTTTGAGAATCACTTTTCTTTTTCTGTTATTACCACCATAAAATATTTATATTATGCTGTAAATATAAAATGTGCCCTCTATAATATATTGTCTTAGTGCATTTGGTGGAATCAGTCCCTACTTGCAGACTTCAGTGCTTGCAACAGTAAACTCCTTAATTACAGACAAGTGAAATAAGCAGGATTTATTATCAGGCCAGTGGTTGCAGCGACTGTGCCTACATAGTTTCCAGACCACAGCTCTGTGTGCAGGCAGAGGACTATCCACCTATCTTCATCCCTCTGCATCAGTATTTTTTATTTTAGACTTCAGGCTGAGATTTGCATGAATAAGAAAACATTTAAACATCTGCAAATAAAAAAAAATTCAATCCCACCGATATTATAATTACAAAACATAGTCATTACTCCCCACCTCTGCCCCACAGACATTACCCTTGTACTCTTAGAAATTCATTTTCAAAGAGGCAAGAATAATATTGTGAAAAAGAGGTCACTCTAAAAATTGTTTTTGCAAATGATGAATAAGGCAGGTACTTTGCAGAATAAAAACCAGAGCTGGATAAATAGTAATGTTGGCGAAAGGCGTCCATGATTCAAAGTGATACAAAAGGAAATGAAACTGAGAAAGGGAGGCAAGAGACTCTGTTTGCTTAAACTGAAGCTGAGGTAGGTTGTACACAAAGGAACAATAAAGTCTGAAGCAGCTGCAGGCATGGAAAGCCAGCAAAGGGTAATATAGTGAAAGGAGGCTTTTCCACTGTAGTGGAAGAGGAAGAAGTTTGTTGAACAAATTGATAGACTGTAACTAAAGCAGATGATCTAAGAAATACCAAGGAAGAAGAGGCTATAGACCTCCTAGTGAGAAGCAAAAATTTAATTTCCAGGTTTAGAGAAAGTGCATTTTAATATTCCTTACTCTATTCTGCCATGTACAGCTTTGTCTTTAACACACATCAGTTCCTACAGTGCAATTTCAGCTTTGCCAAGACTGATACTGCTTTCTTCCTCCGTTTGCTTGTATCAACCTTGGGTTCCAAATATTCACCTGTCAGTAGCTGAATCCAAATCAGATTATTGATATTTCTTTCACTTAATAATCAGCATGTCTTCAAATTACACCTTTCCAAAAGCATTTCAGTGTTGCCACACTGGCTGATAAAATCCTGGCACCAGTTTCCATGAAGCCCACTTCACTAACCTTGCTGCTGTCCGTGCAACCAGCAACAGTGCAGGCTCGCAGCTGGTAGGAATACTCTTGGTATGGCTGGACACCACTGGTGTCTGTGAAGCTCATTTCCATGCCTCTGAAATGCTCGATTCCATTTCGGAGGATGATGTAGTGAATAATAAGACCTATTGCAGAAAGAAAGTTTCCCCTTTTGTTAGCTGAGGGATCCTGTGTAATGGGATAATAACCTACTCTGCATACAGAAAACATTCAGTGAAATATCTACACGACCACAGTAGCAGATAATAATTCTGATTAAACACTAAATGTCAGTTACCAGCTACTTTCCCCAGCATCTGCATCAGCATCTGAGTAGATCCCAGTTTTTATTGAGAGCTCTTCCAAGTTTTCTCACAGTTTGAAAATAATAAGCAAGATCCCCTGAAATAAACATAAGCACCACCAGCCCTACCCCCAAATCCCCAAATACTTTTTAAAATGATTGTCATTTTCTGATCATATTTGCACACTTATTATTACAACTGTTCTCCAAAGAGGCTTTTTGGCACTTTGTAAAGACATACTTAATTTATCTTCTGTGAAGAAGACTCTACTCTTATTTGCAATGAAAATTATATCAACCTAAAGCAAAATCTTCCAGAGTTTAGGAATATGTATACTTCATTGACAGGGATTAATTAAGATATGTTTTGTGATTTTGGAATGCTGTCAGTGGAATGATAGAAAATGCACTTTTAAAAAAATAGATCAATACCATTTGGTTGAAGTGGTTCCTCCCAGTTCAGAAGTATCATGTCTTCCCGATTGTCTACTTTGGCCCATTTTGGTGGACTTACACCCTGTGGCACATCTTGCTTAGTAACAGCTCTGCTAATTTCACTGAAACCTCTTCCATAGCTATTCCAAGCAGCCACCCTGTACTCATATGTGACAAAAGGTTCGAGGTTCACATCTAGAAAAAGAAAATTACATATGGATCATCTCAGTCTTATCAAAATACAAAATAACTTTTTTTCTGTGTTTAAAGACAGATAGAAATGGATGCTATTCTTTAGACAAGGCCATTACTTTTTCAACTTATTGGAAATCAGGTTTGCACATTACGTACTCACTGAATTTCATTGATTTAATTTCCCTGGAGTCTCTGTTCCAATTCACAGAACACTTCTTAAAGAATTCTGCTTCACTACAATTCTTGGAATCATAGAATGGCCTGGGTTGGAAGGAACTTTAAAGACCATCTAGTTCCACCCCTTCTGCCATGGGCAGAGTCATCTTCCACTAGACCAGGCTGCTCAAAACCCCATCCAGCCTGGCCTTGAGCAATTCCAGAGATGGGGCACCCACAACTTCTCTGGGCAACCTGTTCCAGTGCCTCACCACCCGCATAAAGAATTTCTTCCTAATATCTCATCTAAACCTGCCCTCTTTTAGTTTAAAGCCATTCACCCTTGTCCTATCACTACCTGCCCTTGTAAAAAGTCCCTTTCCAACTCTCCTGCAGACCCCCTTTAGGTACTGGAAGGTGCTCTAAGGTCCCCCTGAACCTTCTCTTCTCCAGGCTGAACAACCTCAGCTGCCTCAGCCTGTCTGCATAGGAGAGGTGTTCCAACCTTTTGAGCATCTTCACGGCCTCCTCTGGACTCGCTCTAGAAGAACCATGTCCTTCTTCACATTACCTCACATTTAATTAGGGTATCTGATAGCATTCAGGCCACCTTTTTTCTCCAGAGCAAATTATCTATACCAGCAAATCCCCAGTCTGGTCTGCCACTTTTCCTTACCTGTAAATGAATACTGTGTTGGACCTCCTGTGTAGATGGTCTCTTCTTCAGCCGGACACACATCTGCTTCTACCTCAGTTTCTGTAGCACTCTGTGAACCTTTTATCCACGCACAGATATTCTCCCTAGGATCAAAGTCACACTTCCCACAGTGTGCTGTTTCCTCCATAGATAAAGGGCAAAGGACATTAGCCTTGCATTCTTCTTTTACCTAAGGAATACACAGGCAAATTTAAATATATTTCCCGCATTTTCCTTTCTACAGAAATGCTTCCATTAGTATTTCTCTATCTTTATACAACACGAAAACCACGTCACCACCTTGAGTACATTGATATTTCTAGCATATGGGAGACCCTTTCAGCCTTTGGCCTTTCTACTGTCTTTGATCATTAATGCTTTTATAACCCTTTCTAAAAGAAACAGATTTTTTTTTTTTTAGGGTCCTTGGATGAAAGCATCACAAATTTTAATTACTGGAAGCACAAATGGCTGGATTTGTTGAAAACAGAAGAGTCTAGAATCAATGACAACAGGATTTTATCCAAGAATTTGAACATTCTGTTCCTGCAAAGGCCAATATCCTGTGGCAAATCAGTAGCAAATTCCCAGCCCCTCACACAGCTTGCCAAGTACACAAGAGGGCTCTGTGCAAGTCCTTGGCAGCTTTTAAGGCTGAGAACTCTATCCATGGGCTATATAAATCATGTCTTCTGCCACATCACTCCTAAACAGAAGCTTTGCTGCAATAAGAGGACCTCTGCAAACATAAAGATGTAAGATTTAACCCATAAAGAACAATTCACAGAAATATACACTGAACATCCGCAACTTTCCATTAAAATTCATGAAATAATATTTTTGCCAAACCATAAGCTAGAGAGCAATAATTCTCATAAAATATAGGTTGCTGCAGAAAGAAATGTATTGCCATATTTGCAACAAATATTTCTGCCCATTAGGTCATAAACTTCAGAAGATTATAAAACAGATTATATCTAATGCTTCCTTAATTCCCCTATCGAAATTAGCTTCTTAGCTGATTAGGAACTTCAGCTAATTTAATTTCCCAAATTTGGCACTTCCACAAAAATTACATTGTGACAGATATCCATATAGGATGCAGGATATAGATGGATTGGATTCCCATGTAAAGTAGCTGCAGAATGTGTCAGACTATGAGCCCTTTTACTGTTGGTAAATCTATACATATCAGAGAGCCAGCACTGCTATCTCTTTTCTACTGTGGGTAAGTGAAATACAAAGCACTTCCTTTGTTTATACTTTATACCTAAGGCAGGGATCTGGTGTGTTATCTATCAGAATCCATTAACCTGTTCTCAGCCATTTTTTGCCTTGCACGAACTACTAATACAATGCATTGAGGAACTGTAGCTGACTCATCACAATGCCTGGATTTTTTCTAGGAGGAAATTATTCAGTCTGAAAATGAAATTACATGAAAACCTTGACACGAAAAGGAGAAGATGTAAGAAATATTTCTGTATTACCTTAGCAGATGAATGACAAAGATATAGGAACACCTGCATATGGCAGGATGGGGACTGTTTTACTTTACTGGTAAATTCCACAATATCTCTCTGATTTCCATATTTTAGAATTCACAGTAAACAACCCTCTTTTTTCTCCCTAATCCACTTTCTCTCTCTTTTATCACAAATATGAATATAAATATAAATACAATTTTATAAAAAGAATATACATATATATATATATAAACATAGTTTTCATCCTTTGAAATGTTCATTTTCTTGAACGAAAACTGTATTAACAATTGGCAACATTTTTACAGCTTGTGTATAACACCAAGATGCTAATTCTTGAAGATTTCGGTTGAATTCAACTTGGAGTTGCAAGGCAAAATTGTCTCATGTTGATGCCTACAGTCACAGGGCACTCTTGGAAAAGTCCAAATTAGCATTTATGGTGTTCAGTTTACTCTGACATTAAAATAGAATGAGAATAAACTATATAATTCATTAGGCATGAAAGGGCCTATCCTAGTACTGCTGAAATTTCTGCCAAAATGGCCACTGTTTTTTTGTAGGATCAGGATTAAATCCATCAAGAAATTGTCAATTGCTTTATTCTTTTTTTTTTTTTTTTTTTGTGGGCTGAGGAATCATATCCTATTGCCTGCCCAAATTGAAATGTTATAGCATTTTTATACTTCAGAACTGGCCAGTCCAATTTTAATTTCCACTTAATGAACATCATCAGAAACAGTGGTCACAGAATGGAAACTGGCTATACATGTCAGTCTTGTTAGTATGCCAGCTTTTAGCCACTCTACTAATCTGAAGTGCTGGGCAACACTTCACAGAGGCAGCTAATCATTATTAATTCCTTTAGAATTCATTGCAATAACATCAATCATGGCGAACTCATTCGGTATTAATATGGATGTAATGTGAAAATGAATAATGCACACAAGAGTTTTTATATTCCTATTTTAGAAAAATAGTTATGAACAGTGTATTTCTCTTTCCATCATCAAATCAGAGCTACCAAGAGATTTTCTATCAATTACCTTCATCATCATTCCAGCTGAAATCTTGTCAGAGCAAACATATTTCAAAGGATTATATCCAACTCCATTACAGCATTCTTCGCTCTTTGGAATAAGTTCAGTCTCACAGCATTTTACTGGCACTTGGTCATTCTTTCTAACATGTGCTAGGGACTCACCACTGGAACCTGAGCAGCATATGGTATCTGACTTATTCACGTACTCTTGCCCACAACAGAACATCCCTGAAACGAACAAACAAACAAAAATATATCCGAATATGAAATGTAAGTAAACAAATAAATAGATAAGAAAGGAGAAAGCTCACAATGCAATATATCTTGGCATAAACCCAGCAGCAGCTGGAATTATGCAGATTTAGCTAAAGTGAGATTAAATTCAAACATGAGGTGACTGAAGTAAGCATCCTGACTTCCAGACCTACTGAAAACAATCAAGAATTAGGGGAATAAACAGGGTCTCCTATATTCAATGTTCACCACTCCTGAACTTTTTTAAGAACTTTGCTATGAAATACCACACCAAGGTACTGGCCACAGCAGGCCAGAGATGGATTGTTGATGAAAATTTCCTGTAGAATGTAGAAACTGAGAAAGCTTTCCATGTACTTTCTACTCAGGTCTCCTTCATACCCCCCTCACATGGACAATCTTCCAACAGTGCACCTTAGCATTCAGAATTTATCACATATTTTGTATTTTAAAATAGGGGTTCATATTAGGTACCTAGAACTGAATGGGTCACTTGCAAAATACCCACAGTGAAGCTTCAGTTGTCTAATACAGAGAATTACTCTTCAAGAAGTTGATATCTAAATATCACTTGCATTTCTGTAGTGGAATTGATAAGCTGCCAAAATTAATTCCTCTGTCTTTTTTCTGGTTTTAATAATTTCATTTTCAAAATAGAAGCTGATCATAACCACTGCAATTTTCCACATATTCACATAAAAATACCAGTGTTGAATCCAACACCATCTAAAGAAAGGGGTAAGTTTTAACTCAGAATCAAACACTACAAACTCCTCTATAACTGGCAATGAAATAAATGTTATTACTAATGGAACTAGAAAGGTATCACACGAAAAACAGGGCTGTGATATACTGTTACACCTACAAACTAGCTTGTGTTTGACGTAATTTCTGTCATATGTTGGCATTTAAAACACATGCAAGAGTGGCCACTTTTTTCACTGCCATTTATTGCAGCAAGTCTCTCTTAGAAGTCATACATAATGAAAATTAATCTTTAAAGGTATAATCCTGCTAAAGCATTCAGAACATTTCATTCCAATCACTGGAAGGACTAAAAATGGTGATGTTACTTGCACACTCTACCTTTTTTCAGGGCTGGTTCTACTCATAGCAATCAAACTCTGATCACCAGGTCTTCAAGAGGTAAAATATTTCCTCTTGTTCACATCCTTTTTCCAAATTGTCCTAGGATTCCACCAATTTTAAACAGAGAATTAAGGCAGAAAACGACTCAATTCAATACTAATAAGCAACTCAGACAGCCCCAAGGGACTTCTGACAGGCAAACTAAAATTTTGATAATGAACTGTTTTTCTATTGAAACAAACAAAGCTGTATTCTTTCACTGTGAACCTCATCTTTGTTTAACTGAATTAAATTTTTCAGCCAAGATTTCACTCACATAACAAGAAGTGACTCCCTTTCTAGTTTCTTTGGTAAACCATTACTTCTTTAATTATTATCAACCTTGTTCCAGTGTGATAAATTGCTAATTACTTAATACCCTAATCAGCGTTCATTCTTTGCACAGATAAACTGTGACAGCGCCATTAATTTAAATAGTAATTTCACTTAATGGCCAGAACGGCACACCAGATTTTTATGCAGCATTTTCTGAAGACTGCATCCATCACTGCAATATTCTGACATAAAGATGTCTGACGTGCACTAACTCACTTAGGGAGAGCAGATGTTGCAGAGCAGAGTTTGGTAGTAATTCCCAGAGTGCATCACTTCAGCATGAATGAGCTGCAAAGGCAGAGGTAGACAATCTTCTGAAACTGCATTGCATAGCCTCTGACCTCTCCTTAATTTATCACATGTAGCACTTGACTCCTGAACCTTGACACCTCAAATGTACAATTTTAAATATGCTCCAAGAAAAACAAAATAGGACCATGCAATATTGATGGATTGATTTGCCTTCTAAAAATTGCTTTATTAAATTGCTTAAGGATCCAGAAATTCCGATAAACCCTTGCTGAATTCAGCAAAGTATCAAAATGTAAACTATTTATTTGTAACTCAGTTGGAATGTGTGTGTCATATTTTATATATTTATGTTTCAAAGGCACGTAATGCATTACAGCAAAAAGAAAATCCACGGGCTGGAAAAGACACTTCCTGCTAACACTGATTTCTGTCAACAATTATTTCATGTTCATCCCCAGCAACTGAAAAAATTTATAAACCTAGCTGAGTGATGAATTACTAATTTAGTAAATCTGCAAAACCAATGCTTTCAAAAGGGAAAAATGAGTATTAAAAGGCTTAGCCTTTGGAGCCAGAATAGAGGATCAACAAAATACAGAGCCAGTGTACATTGCAAACTACTCCAAAAATCCTTGGCTTACATGCGGGTATTGCAACTATTACAGATCAGGAACCACAACAGTACAAAGCATCATCTTTCATGAGTCTGGGATGTCAGTATAGTGGCATCAAAAGAAAACCAAAAAAGAAGACAGAGAGAGAGAAAATCCAAGAGTGGTTTTAGCTGACATTATCCTATATAGCCAGAAACAGAGAACTTTGGATAATCACACTGCAGCAGTGGGGCTCAGGATGTGCACACACACCACTGCCAGCCTTTGCCAGTAGATGTCTCTATGGTCACCCCACTAAATAAAGCCAACAAGGGGTGGAAAAGGATACCTAAGAAAAGAGAAATTAATAAATAAAGGAAAAAAACTAATGTGGGATGGACGAAACATCTCTTTTTCAGGACAGACTCTCTGAAAAAGGTATGCAATGGCAAATGAAAAAGTTCTGTGATTGAAGCCCTTAAACCCACATTCACTAGGTTCAGTAGAAAGACACTGACTTCGAACTGGTCATGCAATAAAATGAGACTGTGTACAAGGCTTGCACTTTTAGAGATTGAGTTTTTCTCATACACTTTTTTTGGAAAGACTTAAAGCTCTCAAACAAAAGCTTTAAATTGTCACTAGATTTTTATCTATGGCATTCATTGCCAAGTGCAAAACAGTGCTTCAGAAGAAATTCAGCTTTTGCATAAAGCCACCCCCGTTACCTCTTCTCCTCCAGACAATGAGATCAGCTTTCCAATTACCATATTCTTGCAAAATTCCACTTATCCATTTGCCAATGATAAGTAAATTATGTTTTTATGTAAGAGCATTTTTCCATTAGAATCATTATAATAATTAGGATAGGGAGCAGGTAGATTCTTGTGCCTGGCTTTTGCATTTTCGTGATGTATTTAGCAAGGCTGAATTACTCCAAGAAATTAAGCAAAAACCAATTGAGCATGATCTATATGATATGATGAGAAACCACAATCTATTCTACACTTAATGCAAAAGAATACGATCTCTTTTCAACTGTGGTGCTAATTCATCTTTCAAACCTGTATTTCTGTTCAGCTGTGTGCTGGCTCACAGCATAAAGTCCTCACAGAAAACCCGTGAGCGATGAAAAAAGCCACTGTTTTCTTTTTTAATAGCCAAAAAAATGTCATTCCGATCCATTCTTGAGAAAAATAGTGTAAATGATTGCGCGCCATAGGCTAAACACATTTTTAAAAGAGGGATATAAAGGTTTTTTAAATATATATATTTAAGGAAAAGAAACTGTTAAGAATACATATATACTGAAATGAAGAACATAACTTTCATCCCAAGATACCTGTATTACACTCCTACACAACTCATCTGCCCAGAGAGAGCAGTAAAAACATAAACGCTACCCCAGCAGTTCTGTTCCAACAGCATCTGTTAATTCACTCCATTTATAAAATACATATTGACAAAGACAACTGAACTGGGACCAGGGAGATTTGATTTGGTGTGAGAAAGTCAATTCAATGTGATTTTGTTAAAGGGCTCCTGCAGGCAAATAAAAGAGTTTAAGTAATAAAGTACATAAAGAGATGTTTTATGAGCCAGCCCCGTCTTGTGGCAGCCGCACAATGCGCGGCTATGCAAGAGGGCCTTGCTCAAAGCTGGCACTGTGAGCATGGATGCTGTAGATCAAGCACAATTAGGGATCACAGTGAGAGGGAGCTAAAATCATGCAAGCAGTGCTGTTCACAGCATACACACCATGAGTTGCCACTGGAAGGGAAGGACAGCATGGAAACCACAGAAACCATGGCAATGCTCATCTGATTAGCTCATCCTGACAGTCAGCACCCAACAAAGGTGCTCCTAATACCACAGGCACTGAAGGATCCAGGGAATACAAAAAATGAGCTGAAGACAGAGCTTATTTTTTGGGGGAAAGGAGGAGTTCAGCCTTCAGATCTGGATTCTTAGTTATATATTAAGATTCTTAGTTGAGGCTTGAACTGGCACGCACCATCACTCAGCTTTGCACACCAAGCATAGCTCGGTACTAAACCTTCATTATTTCTGTGTTTTGAAATCCGGCTCCCCTTTGAGACCACAATAGTTTCTGAAGTCTTTTTGTCAGGCTGAGAAAACCTAAGGCTGATGGGATATAATTTGTCTAATAACTATGGAAAGAAAAGACACATGAAAATATCTGAGTAGGTTTTGTAATAATACCTCCAATCTCTGTCATCAGACAGTCACAGAGTGTTTTATGAGGTAGTAAGGTTCAGATTGTACCTCTGAATGATGGAGTAATTTCCTATCTTTTGCAGGAAATTAATGGGATACATCAGAGGAGGCAGTGAGTAGTGCTGGGGATTAGTTTTTGTTAGTTTTAAAATATAGAAGGTTTACCCCCATGTGAGGGATGAACACAAGGGAGGGACACAGACCACCAAGCAGACACCACTGCAATCTTCAGTTTCCAGGTGACTAACCCCACATTTCCAGAGCAAATGGAAAATCCCTGCACTGGGATGCATGGCAGCACAAAGTGGTCAATCTAACCTCATTGAGAGGGGACTTTTTCCTGACTTGGTTAAGGAAAGATCATTCACTCCTTTTGAATTGTCTGGTTTCTCCAGCCCCTGAAGCTTTTGCACAAAGGCAAAGAAGGTTACTGAAAGCTCAGCATTTTGCAGTACAGCAAAATACGTGACTAAAGCGCAACAACATTTTAACAAATTGGCACACACACTTTAAGCCTAAGTGTGTCACTTCTGAACGGTTAGTGCCACAAGAGATTTAGAAAGATGAAGACCTCTTTTTCTTGAGGACTTATCACTAACCTGTGAGAGGTCTGTATGCAGTCCCTTCCTTCTCGTCACCACAACAGACCGAGTCCATGCTTATGATCCTTCCACCACAGCACTGCTGATTGAAACTGTCATGCAGGGATCCACCGCAGCAGATTTGATTGCCCGATGTGGAGTAAGGCATTCCCTGGCAGCAAGAGTCACCAATTCCAACTGAAACTCTGTTTTCCTCTTCGTTAGGGCAGCATACTTCTCCTGTCAATATAAGAATACAATTAAAGGTTTTATCCATTTATAGCTCTTAAAATTCCTGAGAGGCTTTCATCAGATAGCAACAAGTCTGGATTCACACAGCTTCGTGTACAGAACTTTCCATGTGAAAGCACGGAATCACTTGGTGCTTTCAAATGCTATGAAAATATTATATTTATTTGTAGTAATGGTTAAAGAAATGTACATTCATTAATTCAGGCCCAAGACTCTGTAAAATATCAAAACACAAACATGACAGAGCAATGAAAATATTGTCTGTACATATGACAATTACCCAGCTGAAAACTTTTGCAATGGCAGCTACACAGTAAAGACAGCACATTCTTGCTGTGTTTAACAGAACCATCAGCCTACTTAATCTTGCCAAAAAAATTTCTTGTCTTCTTCAAAATCATTCCAAACTTGTTTTGATGAATTAATTCACAATGCTTAAAGCATTTTTCATGTTTGAGTGTTGCTCAGGATTTCATCTCACAAAGAATTTAAGGATTAAACTAACTTTAAAAATTAAATAGCACCATCACAATTGGTGACTTGGCTGCTACTTAAGCAAAATCATCAGCTTTTGCAGGAAAAGACCTTAGGATAAGACTGTCAATGAGACTGACACTGTAATGGTGGGGTGGTGTGGACTGGAATAAGCTGTGGGCTATGAACAAAGTACATCCTGCTATAAAGGATACAAAAATGTCGATAAATGGTAATCATTTTCATTCACTAGTGTCTGCACTTGATCTGATCCAAAGCTCTAATATTTTTATATTATTTTTCTGCCTTGCAATGTTTTCTGTGGCTCAAATGTCAAACGGAAGGAGAAGTGGTTTTGTTTTGCTATTGAAGATGGGTAGTAGAGTTGATTAAAGCATTTTGATTCCTGAATGTTAATCAAAGAAATGTGTTTTGATTTTTAAAACTCATCTTTCTCATTTAAAGCAATATCTCAAGTTCTTTTCTTATGAAAAGTTGGGAATTAGAGACAGAGAGCTCTCAAGTCAATGCAGCTTTTGTCAGAAATAAACATGTGCTGAGATTGTAACAGATGAGGGAGAACAGTGTTTTCCTTTCTCCCCTCATTCCTTGCCAAAGAGGTGCCTGGGTGGCAGTAGCATTATTTGTTCTGCCTCCCGTCTCAGTTCTGGGAGGAATGTTTGCACTTCTTTGTGCACTACTGTTTCAGAAACTGAGATTCTGCCTTCCTAATTTGTAATCTTCATGCCTCCAGCCCAGTGTGCTTCAGCACATCCTGAGCTATCGAGCTGGCCAAACAACATCTGGGAAATATGTATGCTTAGAGAGTTTCCTGTATAAATAACTTTATCAAATAAAGTCAATAATAAACAAAAAAAAGATGAGAACAAATTTTTAGAGTATAATAGATATAATCCATCTAGGTACTTCATCATATTTTCCTGCATTCCTCAGAAACTAATTTAGTTGCTACACAGAGAAAGTATTAAAACACAGAATGCAGCTTACATCTATTGGAAATAAAACATATTTTTTTAAAGAACTATTAGACATAAGACACAAAGAATCAGTAACCTTCTCATTAACCTCTCAAAATGGGATCCATTCCAAGCTAGGCTTGAAAATGCTCTCCCTCTGAAAACTACTATGCAGTCTTACCAGTTAATTGTTATCCTTATCAAAGAATGACCCACATTAACATTTAGCTTGAGGTTATTAGCATATTTATAAAAATAAAAAAGAAAAAAGTGACCAACAGTGTTCATGTTGCTGCCCTTTAGAGTATAGAAAAATAATGCAGCAAGTATACTTAGAAAAAAAATTGTTTAAAATCATGTTCTAACATTCACTGTTTCACGCTTGTGGACTGCTGACTGAACAAGAGCTACTTTCAGATATAAGACATTTTGTTCCACTGTGCTTTTCTTTCTTGATGTAAACAACATTAAGCTAGTTAACACAGACCACTGGATGGGGAGAGAGGTCACAGTATAATCTCTCCATTTCAGTACATTGAGATTAATGAGGTCAGCAAAATACTCTTCTCCAGTTCTTCCATGTGATAGCATTTTTCTGATGACATCATGGAAGGCATTCTAATATTGTGATATATGAATTACTTTCCAAAAGATCAGAAGTTGGGATGTGCTGAACATGTTGGCAAAATGTCAAGCGTTTCTGAGCCCATGGAATGTGTGCCAGCTCGTGAGTAATGGAAGCATTTTAGCTCCTGACCTGACAATCGCCTGCAAAGAGTTATACGCTCTGAACACTGCCCCCATGAAAGGGATCTCTCCTCCTCCCTTTCCTCCTTTTCCCCATCAACAAAGACCCCACCAACAAACTGGAAAACCAAACTCTGGACAGTAACACAGAAGCACAGTCTTGGCAAACTTCCCAAATAGCTCTGAGAATAAGAAAAGGATAAATTACCATCGAAGTTAATGCACGTGGGAGGTATACTTTAATCTGCAACATTAGTGGAAACAAAAAGTAGACAATGTTGAAACAAGTAGAAGTGATGTAATCCAGAACATCAACACCAAATGCTAACAATTGTTCTGCAACAGAAATGGCTATGGAAAATCACGTGGGGTCAAGTCAAGCAGAGAACTAAACTTCACCACTAAATTGCCTGACGGTGTTCCTATTAAGCAGAACTGCCCTCCCCATTATGCAGCACTTACTGCAATTAAGTATAGTTTGGCATAAATTAGTTCTCTGGGAAATGACCCAATCATCAGGTTTCATCAATTAAGCCTTTCTTGTATAAACAGAGTGTACTGTGTTTAGAAGGCAAAGTGAGTGCAATTTTCTTTGCACTGAACACAACTCTCAAAGACATCTAGACATCATGATAAATCTCACATTTATTGTTTTCATTCTTCTTGGTTTAACAAATCTGTCAACTTTGCTGTTTTGTTTCATTCAAGCAGTGCAAAGGAGCTGTCTCTTACCTACTAAAACTCTGGTGTAAAAACCACCACAGCACCGATGTTTCGGTTGCACAGCATGTATCTGCCCACCACAGCAAACCCCTGGTGAATTAAGAATAAATGGAATGTACTTGTCCTCACAGCATTGGAAGCCAGGTTTATTGTCGTGCAGAATCCCATTACAACATACCTAGAAATAGTAAAAAAAGAAAAAAAAAAGAAAAAAAAAAAAGAGAGAAAATCAGTTAGGCAATATCTGTTAAACAGAACATAATGTGTTGTCTGGCAAAACAACGTATATGAAAACATGTATCCTAGTGCAGACACTAATACGACTGCAGTCAAATAAAATGTAACTTGGCTAAAATTCTGCGCCCTCCAGCATTATCAGACTTCAATAAACTACTGTGTATCTGACAGAATGCGGCTATTCTGTGGCCTTCAACCATACTGCACCTTAATAAAATAGTCCATTAATATGAATCATCTTCATATGCCTTGCAGGCTGTTTGAGTCTCTCAATGTGGAGTACATTGCAATACGTGGATTTAGTCTACCATCACCCGACCCTTTTTTTTTCTTCACAATTCTTGCTTTTTTTTTTTTTTCCACTTATGATGAAACCCTTACAACTGAAAAACAGTGTTTCCCAATATGAGTTCTTGGGTTTTCTTTCACATAAAAATAAGTGGAATTATCTTCTTATAGCACATGATCACTTACTTATGACCACAATTCTCCAGACAATGTGAGCTCAAGAGGATATATTTATATAAGGATTTTTTTTTCAAAATAAAATTTATATGGAAATGAATTTTGAAAAGGCCTTTTAACTGTGGACTTCTTTCTAGGTGCTGTCAAGAAAATTATATGCTTGAACAATCAAATAATTATTTGTACACTTACTCCTGTGTCAATGGAGTGGCACACTGAATACCCAGCAAATCAGACACCACAGTCAGTAGAATAACCATAAAAATGGTAAACTTGGAACCTACAGTCAGTGCAACTTATATCAGCTTCTTGCAGCTAGACACAAAATGGAGTTGTCAGGAGAGCAGAGATGGTAGAGCAGAGTTCTTCCGTTGTTTTCTTTCAAAATGGACCTCTTCCACTACTGACTTTTACCACGTCCTAAGTCGGGTTAGCTCAGCAACAAAGAAAGAAAGTTCTTCTGAAGAATCTTTTGTTTACCTAGGTACTTTAACTATTACCTGAGGAAAAAAACTTTAAAAAATGTATATTAATAGGCTCAGGGCATCTATTTTGTATCATAATTATAACTATAATGTTAAAAATATATACCTACAAAAATATTTTTCTGATGTCATAAACTCTCTTTGACGTCAGAAGGATGATGCTTTGTTTTGTTCACTTTTCAATGGCCATTATTCCATCACCCTCGGGAGTATTAGGTTAGGTTCTGAAGTTACAATTTACAACACATAAACAACAGGTAACCCACAATCAACATAAGGTAGGAAAGAGGAGGTTTCTGTTTCCTCATTATATTTTTAGGTTTTATAACCTTACATGCTTCAAATTGTGACACTGTTTTCTGCTTTTCCAGCGCACTTTCCCCTTCAGCATCTGTTTTAGACTATCAATGTAGCTGAATTTTGTCCTTTTCTGTTCAGGAATTTTGGATCTCTGTAGGCCCTATTATATTATTTTGCTGTCCACTTTGTCGCTGGCAATATAATCCAATCTATGAATTTAATTAACCTACTGTTCTTTCTTCCAGATCATTAGTTAAGATGTCAAATAAAACTCTGCTTTAGACCTCTTCTCTGCTTCCTAGCTTTTAGATATTTTGCAATGACTGGCATGCGCTCCAGGCTTTTTCCTTCATTTACAATTGGCTCCAAAGAAACCTAAAAGTTTACCTGGTCTCTCTGTATTTCCAAATCGCTTAAAAGCATTCTCAAAAACAAAAACCCAAGTCCTATTGAGCCACTTTGCTCAGAATAGATCACCTTTAGCAACAGTTCTTGACATTTGTAAAAATGCCCTCTGTCTTGTCCTTTTTACTGCAACCTGAGCTTGAGACACCAGTCCGAAATTCCGTACCTGCCTGCATGGAAGGTGGCAAAACACATATTCTTCAGGCATTCCTGATCCAAATTTGTGCCCCTTGGGATTGTCTGGTGCCTCCCTCTGTGATCTGTGTCGCCCAATACCACCTCATCTTTTCATGTATTTCATTTGTCATCTCATTTTTCATCCTTTTCAGTGATGGCTGCCACTCAAATTTCACCTAAACACAGTCTTTCCACCTTTCAGATAAAGAAACTTGAACATCTTTGGCTTTATCCAGGCTCAAAAGCTTGAGCAGACATTTTACTTTCCATGAGATGCTTCCAGTTTCAAGAAATGCCACTTCTCTTGTGAATCCTCTGTAGAAAGGGCTGCTCTGCATATTTCACACCAACACTGGGAGGGCCATTTTAGTACTAACTCTACAGCGTCCAGTTTGAAACATTATTTGTAAGACTGCATTATTACTGGTGTCTCTCCTTTTCTTCCTCAATTCCCACACAAAATCCCCAGCTGTACATCCAGACGTGTTACATTAGTTTCAGCAGCTACTTTCCCTTGTTAAAAATTACGTAAGATCCTCAGTATTTCTTAACAACCTGTAGAGAGTTTCCAAAGAGGGGTCCAGTCAGTTCTAAAACATATTCAGGCTCTCATCTGGCATTCGCAGCTGGTACAGTTGGTGCTATTATTATGTAGTTTCATAACATCCTCCGCAGTCAGCTGTAAATTGTTAAAGAACACTTTTTTGGCAGTCCTCTAGAGATAGTTTCTATTTGCATCAATATTCAGCCCAAGGATTCTGCATTATCAATCCATAAAAAAACCCCAAACCATTCAAGTAATGTTAAAATTGCATCATAGAAAAAGAAGAAAAGCAGATGGATTGAAAGTTACAGTGGCAAAAGGTTATTATTAGCTCATCCTCTTACATCTAAACGTGACAGTCCCAACTGGGTGGTGTTATCCTGTACATGGAAGCAGGAGCCTTGGAGTGAACAAATATCGTGCCACCAACATTTTAGGCAGTTTGGAGATCTCACCCTGGTAAAGAGGGCTGAACGCTCAACATACACTTGGTAACCAGAAGATCTTTACTATCTGTGGAGATGATACAAGATGTTCATCCTTAGCTGTCACAGGAGCCCTTAAAAGTATCAGTAACCTCACAAAGTAACTGACAAATCAATCCTGTCATTCTCTTCCCATCCAGGCACACAGAGGGACTGTGATCCAGGAGCACAGGGACTGGGAAGGGCTGGGCACAAAGAAAGGCTTATTACGATGCCTGAGAAAGGCCCAGTCAGCCATGACACTAGCACAGAGTAACTAGATATCAAATCTGGCAGGCAAGATTACACAATATTGTAACAATTTTTAAAATATACTCCAAACTTATCTAAGCAACTCTCTTTTAATTACAATTGTGTCATCCCTGATCCCTCTGCTTGCTGAAGACTTTGCTGAAGGATATTATCTGGCCTTATGGACACATGCCAGTTGAGCTAAGACTGATTTACTCAAATAAACAGATGTGCTAGGCAGCCATGTTTATCCTTCTTGTCAAACGCTTGCTGCCAGAGCCACTTTGTGAAATAGCAATTCACAAAACACTCTCAGGAATTCCTATTAGCTACAGGAGTTCATTAAAAATTTCTGCCTGTGGAGCAAACACCAGAGTAATGATTGACCCATCATGTTCTCATGTGAGAGGGAATATTTTAAATTAGCAAGGCTCATTCTTTTTTTACTTAAATTATCTCTGAATCTCTACAGACACCCTTTTTAGCTAAGCATACTTAGTCCTACATTTCCTTTCTCAAACTGTTGTTTTCTTTTGGTAATTTATACAGACTTAGATCTAAAATCCATGAGCAGAAATTATTGTTATTCTGTTACAAATCACTTTCTATTATCTTCCTAAAATGAGTTTAATTTCCTGTCTTTCAGGTGTGTTACAACAAGAAGTGTAATATTTTTAAAGGTTCTCTAAGCCTGAAAGAACTTAAAAAGAATTTGCACAATATTGCTAACATTAATAGTAAATTTTGCATAAATATTGATGGGATACCCTTCACCAGTGTCAAGATGTGTTACGTTTCACTGCTGACAGCTTTTGAGGCTGGCTATCAAGCCACTATTTTGCTCCTCCTGTCCTTAAAAAAGAGTCCTGCTGGTGTTTTTAATAAATGGCACATTAATTACAATGAGTAAAGGGGTAAACCTGTACTTCCTACTAACGTCAGTTATATTTGATTAGTTCATTAGCTGCAGATTTATACAGCTTGTTGCACCTGAAAATAAAAAGAGCTGAAGCTGTATTAACACCTTCAGTCAGGATCCTTTTAACCACTGATGTTCAGACTCATGATGCAAAGTGAGCAGATACTATTAGCCTTTATGCCACTCCTTTAATAACATTTTCACCGTACCTGTCTCATTATTTTCAGAGTTCACCTCAGGATGTCAGTAACAACAGACGCACAGTTTGGTAGCTCCATGGATAATACAGGAATGTCTTCCCTACTGGTACTGAGATTTTGCTACCTGATGGGTGAAACCCGGGCACACTCCCTTGTTAATTGAAGTACCTCTGCAAACCTCATGGCATGTGCTCTGTAAGTGGATGTCTCTTTTGAGACTTCACATACACGTAGAGTTATGGATCACATCTTACTGAAAACAGCTAGAAAAGGACTGACGATTTTGGCAACTTGGGAATACTCAAGCAGCACAGTTTGTTACTGTAAAAGGTACACAGGACATAGGGACCCTCCTGGCAGCTGACAAAATTCAACATCAGAGTGTATTCTCAGCTCTTCTGCAAAAATACACACACAAAAATATTTCTAAATTCTTTCTGTGCTCAAGAAATAAATCCATGCAAGTCTGATTAAACAACCAGGGTAAGGACACTAGGCACACCAATGTGCTAGCTTTAGTTAAAACAACACAGAATCCTAACATTGAAGCAGAAAATTGGATAACAACTAGAAAGAAGAAGTAGGGATCTGATGCAAAGATTATTTAGGATGGGAGGAATGTTTGGTCTTCACCGGGCTTAATATCAGGCCTGCATGAGCCCATGAATGTGCATGTACACATGTCCCTTGTAGTGAAAAGGTCACTCGCCCTTTCAGAGAATCCCCAGATGGCTCTGAGCGAGTGGGTTTATTTGCAGAGCACAGTCCCATGCAGAGGCACTAACCTGGATCCCAAACGCAGCACACACACAGCAGTGCAGCCTGGCAGCCAGGCTGTTTCCCACTGCCTTTCTCACAGGGCTGCACCACTTAGCTGGACCCAGCTCAGCCAGCACTGGATGAAGAGTCCCTGCATCCCCCTCTGCTGCACACTGACAATACACCCTGGTATTTCTTTTACTGGAGTGGATTATATTTTGGCAACCGCTCATGTAGCTGAATCATAACAAATCCTTCTTTTTCTACAGTGCCTTACAATAGCAAGCTGATGATGCCAAATGTAATCCACAAATCCATAAGGAAAGATTAATAAATTACCAAAGACATATCTCCAAATAATTTTTGTAAAAAAGGCCTGGTTTTCCTCTCACTTTATACTCATGAATTCAAGAAAATTGTAAGAGGGAAATTAGATCCAGTTTTTGTCTTGTAAACAAGGTGCAATAAGTGATGAGCAAAAGTGAGAACTCCACAATGTATTTGTCTATTTATATACAACCACCTGCTTTTGCTGACCAGTCTATCATCAAAAAACTTGTTTATTTTTCCAGATTTGAGCATTACTTAAGCTGCTCAGCATTTAATTCTCAGTGGTATCTCTTCACATTTGGCTGTACAATCAATGTATGGTGAATAGGCCAGTCTGGATGGGGCTCTGAGCAACCTGGTCCAGTGGAAGGTGTCCCTGCCCATGGCAGGGGGTTGGAACGAGATGGTTTTTAAAGCCCCTTCCAACCCAAACCATTCTATGCTTCTTTGAAGTGCAGCTGGCACTGGGATAAGAGGCTTTCGGAACAAGTGTACACTGGTCAGTGCTGCCTTTCACTTACGCCCAGCAGACTGGCAAATCCAAGGACCACAAAGAGCAGCACAAAGCCTGATAGTGAGTTCTATAAAACTATGAGAGAGGTCTGTCACTGTCCTATGCTGTCCCTGTCACAGACTCCAGTTTAAAAGGCACTAAAGGCACCAAGAGCTCTGTAGTTGTCTCTTACAGATATTTTGGATGGCTAGAACAGATACATATAGCAACCCACACCAAGCATTGGGAGGGGAATTTTAAACAATTCACTCACAAAAATTACCCCCATGTCATTTTATGTATGAGTGCTTCAGTTTCCTGTGGACCTTCCAGTCATTCATTATATATCCATTACTTAACAAATAGCACCCACTCATAACCACAGTCTCAGAGAATAGAGAGACCATTAGAACAACGTAATGCAAAATTAATTATAAAAAATTAGAAATCCAGGAAGCTATAAAAATAAATGAACACTCTCCAAGCTCAAAGTTACCATAAATGTATGAAGACTGAAAAAATAAAAATGAAGAGGAAAACTTTTAAAACTAATTTAATACAAATTTAATTCATGCACATGCCAAGATGTAGTAAAAGTCTACCATGCCAGACACCTGAAATAAATAATTTTACCTTTAGAAAAAAGGGCTGCTCATAATTCTCTTGCAAGATTTCAGAAATACTTACGTTTAATATAGTATTGCTTTCAAGGGAACTCAAAAGCTAAAGCTGTGTTGGCTGGAATAATTTATATTTTGATTTGAACCCCTCAAATAACTCACTCCCTTAATTACTGTCTTGTCTGACAGGGAATCTTGTGAATACATATTGTTTGCTTTAGTCACAGAACATGTGATGATGCCTTTGACAAATAGAGACACTATTTCATGACATTAAATCTTACTTTCAAACTAAGGGTTTTCTACCTCATTTGTCAATAAAAACCATTACAGACTCCTGCTATGCTATTGATCCTACTTCTAAACAGGAACTCATATGAAGATTAACCTGAAAATAGCCATAATTTAAAAATGCATCTGACAAATCACGATAGATCCCATTCAGAGTTGCTCATCATTGTCATGTAACAGCTACCCACTTGTAGCTGAATCTAAATAGATTTTCTCTACTGGAGAATCTGGTCATTAAGCATTTAGCCAAGGAATAATTTGAGAGGTGGGAAAAAAATCCCAGCAAGCCATGTTAATAACCACCATTTGCCATGCAGGATTTGAGGAATGATTCCTCACACAGAGAGAAACTTTATAGTTTTGCCAGCATTTTTCAAATTCTGCATACACTTAGAGATGTCCCGTGGCCTTTCAGTGGTCAAGTGCAATGACTTTATGCAAAACGAGCCATATGAACTACCATGTATGTACAGACATCCAGGGTTGCCCTGTCCCAGGTACAGAATCCAGCACTTTCCCTTGTTAAACTTCATAAGGTTGGTGGTGGCCCATCTCTTTTAATTTGCTGAGGTCTCTCTGCAGGGCCTCCCTGCCTTCGAGAGAGTCCACAGCTCCTCCCAGTTTGGTGCCAATTGCCCCAAGCAGGATGCAAAAATACATATTAAGATCTATGGGTATCCACCAGATAATTTGTCACAATGGGACTGTGTCAGTGGACTCAAGAGCTGACACTCCTCAAACTTCATTATACATGGGCTTGTGTGATTTACTTGGGAACACCTCAATAGGCTGAATTCTTGGGATGAACATCTGCACTATACACATGGAGCAAAGATTTCTGAAGGGAAGAAATTTCAGAAGTTTGATGTTGTGAAGTGAGGTGGTCCACGTAGTGATTGGGAACCTAAAGTCCCCCTTCAGACCTGCAACATACTTGAATGGTTTCTGAAACACAGGTTCTGGCTTAGCTTCCTGTGCAAGGAATTTAGTTCACATGTATTAAAATGACTTCTACCCTTCACCAGCATGTAATAAATGAAAGCAGTTTGGAGATTCACTTCAAAACTGCACCAAACCAAAGTGTTAATGAACACATTCATAAATGCTTACCAATTAATTTCTCCTAAAAAGAAAAATAAGGTCAACAAACAAAGCCTTAAAATAACAGAAGCACTTGTCATCAGCTGACTCACACACAGCTATCCCTGTATGAGCTCAAACATCTTATTTGATTTTAAAGAGTTTCAAGATACCATTCAGAGCCTTGATTTTAAAGTATCAAAAGAAGCAGAACCCTCCACTTCTTTTCCCCTGATAACTGGAGAGGTTTGGCTTACACATCTATTCCTAAAAATATTATTTTTCATTATATACATAACTTAAGAATATAAAAGTACCTCCAGCTCTGGATGATAGCACACTTCTCCACAGATATTTTCATCCTTTTTACATTCTAATGAGATGCACATTCTATTATTTCTGCTGCTCCTTGGAGTCTTCGATGAAGTACACTTCTGCCACGCTTTACGCAGGAGTTCATATCCCAGGATAATGCCATTTGGCTGTCCTGGCGATGCCCAGTTGATTTGAAGAGATCTGCAGTAAGAAAATCAACATCTGTTCAACTTTTGGATGTATTTATGCCTCTATAGCTACTCACATTAAATGATTAGGATATAGTAGTTGGTTCTTACACTAGTTCACATGGAGTGAAATATTTTGAAGTTTCTAAAATGTTCTTCTGGATAACAAATTCCACAGATGTTTTAATAACCAAAGGTCTCAAAGTTTTTAAAAACTGTCAATATGTGCTAATGCACCATGAAAACAAATCACTCATGTGATCAAAGTCCTTAAATGTTGCTGTTTAAACAACATCTCGTTCCCACTTCTGGAAACTTATGTGTAAATTTCTAGCATTTTACTCCTTCCATTTCATTACTCCTTTCCTTCTGTGCGTTTGCCAGTGCAGCTTACCCACACTGTGCTCAGCCATCATTTGGAACAAGCCAGTCTTAATCTTGCCTTTTCCTTGCTTAAAAAAAGAAAGTATGTTGCTTTGAGATGTATTCTTCAGCGTAGAGTTAAAACTCATTACAGCATCAGTAATAACTAGTTCCCTTCTGTACTTAAATATTTCCATTGACACAAAATTAGAAGTAAAAAGTGGAAGTGTCTATCACAACTAAGACTCAAGACTTCTGACTGAGTGCAAAAGTATCACTGCAGCAGCCTGCAAAGACTGCCTGTAAAACAAAGTCCTGTAGGTGATTTCAGGTTTGATATCAGACCATCATCAGCTTAAGGAAAAAAAATATCTTAAGGGTTATTGTTAAATCATGTTCAGCTGTAGCATGCCTATCGCTACTAAAATTGTGTAGATATTTCCTCGAAAAATTCACTTAGTACTACGATAAGTTGAAAAAAAAAAAAAGGGACATTTGAAACAAAAATACAAATTTTCCACTGATATTTCAAATGAATGCTTCATTTCTTGTATAATCACTGTGGAGTCTTGCATAACAATTCCTTTCACTGTGACTCTTTGGGTAGAGAGAAGGAGATCCCAATGCTGCACGTAGATCAATAGGAGGACTGACAACACTGCATAGTTAGGCTCCAAGTGCCTCTTTTTAATCTCCATGTCCCAATTACACAGTCACTGTCAGAATGCCAGTGATATCAGAAATTGGCATTAATTTAAAGTGAAAATGCTACAGTGAAACAGCAGCTGCTGAGATAAACTTCGACACCTTAACAGAATAAAAATAAGCGAACTATTATTTCACTTCCTTGAGGTATAAACAGAGGAATACACACAGCAATAAGCCTTTGCAGAACAGGAATTAATGTCAACTATGAGGGAATATATTCATTGGTGGCTTGTAGAGTCACCATTATCATTCCAAGGTCTTCATCTGAACCATACCTCTAATTTCATATTCCATCCATTGCTATTTTGTATTCTCTACCTATTCTACCCCATACACATGAACACATACACAAGTGCACTCATCAACATTTAAACAATGTTACACTTAAAAATGGAAAAGCAGGAAAATATATTGTAGGAACTTCAGAAAATAAAAAGGTAAAAAGAAAAGTAGAAGAAGGGTAGTACCTTAACCTTTATAAATGCCATTGTAACTCTCTCCTGGTCTTTGCACAGAACAGATCACAGGAGCAAAGAAAGCATTCCCAGTCATATTTTTGAATGACTTGCTCTCTGCAAGTTTCATTCAGACCTTCATGAGTATATTTTCAGAGTACCGTGCTAGTTTTTTGCACTTTTTCAAGTCATATTTCTCTCTAATATAATTTAAAATTAGGCCTAAAATTAACACAATGATTTAGATATTTTGCCTTTTCTGCACAGTTCAGTATTTATTTCCTTCCTTTAACAAGCAATAACTTTATTATTATTTGATAGATACACATTTAGGGTAGACATAGACTGTTATAAAGAAAAACTTCATCTGAACAAGGAAAGTGTGCGGAACGGGAATTCACTGACCAGTGCCAACGAGGTAAAGCTCAGTATGACCTTCCAGAACTGGCTCCTAGATAAGCAGACCCCTTCACAATTTTACGAGTGTTTCAGTTATGTCTACACCTTCTCATGTTTGCCACCCACAGCAAAGTGGGCAACACAGCAAGAGCAGTGCATAGCTCAGTTTAAAAAAGAACAGCAGGATTTTCATGGGACTTCAGAGGCTTTTTAACATGCCCCATCTGAAGGCTGAGCTGAAAACATTCTTGAGCAGGTGCGGATTTAATGGGATACGCTGGGCGCTTCAGTGTGCAGGCAGCTGTGTCACGTGTGGTGCATCCGACACAGCTGCAGGAACACGGGGACAGAGCCTGCCCGTCCTCTCCTTCTATCCAGTCACTCCCTGTGGGATACACTGGAGCTGTGTCTGTGCTGGGAAGTGCCCACAGCCTGAGCTACAGAAGCAGACTCAGACATTGTAGGAATAGACAAAAAACGTGCAACACCTTGCAGGTGGGGTATAATCCTTGTCTGCTCAGAGAACACTCCAAGTGTCTGCCATTCATGATAGCTCCAGTGCTGGATGAGTCCTGCTGCTCTCACTGCGGTGAAAAAACTGTAGCAGGCAAAGCAGCCTAGCCAGATTCACAGAGACTGTCTGCTTCAGACTACAAGGTCCATGAAAGCAGTTTCAGGAGCTAAAGGACAATTTCAACCTGACCCATGAAGGTGTATTTGCTTTGTGAAGGACAGGAAAGTGAAATCATTTGGCTCAAGCATGTAAAGACAATTATTTTTGGCATTTCCAGGTATATATTTTTTTTAATCCATGAAAAATAACAGTATTTTTTAATTTTGGTAATGCTTCAGATATATTTTGATAAAACACACTTTGGAAATAAACTTCCGGGGTTTGCCTGCTTCATCACCAGCTTCAAGTGACCATAAGGCAGAAAAGGACTCCTGATTTTTATTTTTTTTTTCTTAATACAGTAGTAAAGGTTTAACAATGAAGATTAAAGATATATCAAGGCCTCACTTCGGGATCTTGATAGATTCACCTGACAGTCTTAAGATAGGGAACACTGCTATTATTAATGACTAGTGGATAAAATACTTCCCTCATCAGGAGACCACACATACTGAGCAACTGCTGCAGCGCTATTGCACAGGAGTTAAGTACCTGCTGCACGGTGGATGCAGGGCTGACATAACTGGAGAGGCAGTATGACACAGTCCAGACAGTCTGATAAATGGCATCACGCTCCTGGTGCTGCTACAAACTTCCTGGAGAAACCTTTCAGTGCTTTGTGCTTCCCATGACTAGAGTGGGGAGGGCGATCAGGTGCCTTCTGGCTCTCTGGCCATTTTCCCAGTATGGAATTTCAGACTTCCTGGTCTTTAGTTCATGGTATCCTCTTGGTGAAATCTGCACTACATTTTCTCATCTTCCATTTGTCCAGCAATGAGACCAATTTAAAGGCTTTTTAACACAGCACAGCAGTTGACACTTTCACATCTGATCTCCTTTAGAACTCATGAGCAAATACCATAATCCCAATAATTTGTTGCTGTGTTTTATCCATTTTTTTCTAAAATCCTTTTCACTAGCATGTTCATTCGAAATATTTCCTCCATCTCATTCACCCACAAACAGCAACTGATATAGAAACCTTCCAAATTCCCATGATACTGAACATCAAGCCAAAGAATCCACCTAACTTTTCTCCCATGGCCTTATCTTCTTCGAGCTTTCCATTACACCCTGACCACAGTTTCTGGCTCCCCCAAGGTGCTTAAAGGGCCCTCTCTTCATGAAGTCCTGAAGGATTTTCCCTAGATTGCCTAGGTTAGGCCACATGGTGTTTTCTGAGTCATCAACCTTTGAATTAAACAAGTAACAGAATTTCTGTATTACAAGGAAAAAGAGAAAGAAGAGTGTTTCAAAGCAGAATGAACTATTTTCCAACACACCATGAAAATTAAATCCCCTACCCAAACTTTCACTCAGTATCCACATGCATTCAGTACTCAGAGAACCTTCTACTCTGTGCAATAAAATAAGATACTTGTCTACAGAGTCAAATCCTGAGGTCCTAATTAAAAACAAAACAAAACAAAAGCCTACTTGATTTCAACAGCATTTGTTTCTACCTAAACATGGTCAATGCAACCTCTCCCCCAAAAAGCCCTAAATATTGGCAAGAAACATAACAAACCAGAACCTGACTTCGGACTTCAGGATTGGGTCCCACACTGTTTTCTATTTGAAGTTTGGCATTATAAAATAATTGTATCAGGACTGCGACCTTTTGTGCCAAGTTTCAGCCTGAAGCTGAGTTATTAAGCGTAAGGGGTGGAAAAGTAAGTTATTTATAATGGCTCTGGTGGTATAACCTTCATTAGAACAGTGTGGATGGAGCTGCTATCAGAAAGACTTCTAAGTTGGTGGGTGAAATTACAATTTCTGTCATGTAGCACCTGGAGGCAAATTTTAAAACAATTATTTGTGAATGCTACAAAGACATTATCCTACAGCATTCTCATCAATAATATAGCCCCCCAAACTGATTCAGAAGAGGGGGAAATGCCATGATTCCAATTAAAGACAATAAACTGCACAGGCTTTATTATATCTCAGGTATCCCATGAGCCTATACTCTAGAAATGCCTTTTTTCGCTCTCTGATGACAGATACTTATTAAAATATCCTCTTGCCCACACAAACTGGGGTTTTTTTTAACCCAAGCTTTTTCTTTTATAGAGGATAAATAAGCAAAATTCATATTCAGCCCAGCACCTGCCAAGGCTGTCAGCTGTAGTGTTTGTCATATTTCAATCAAAGCTGAAGCCAGCCAGTCATTTTTATACTGCACAATCCCTACATACTCGAGGATCAGAATTAATGAATTAGCTATTGATTAAATTCCACTCTAGCAAATCCACCGTGGCAAATAAATGAACTACCCGGGGCACATGTAGGCCACGGCCAGACATGTCCGGGCAATCGATCAGTAGTTAGTATTCTTTTGGGATATAAGAACAGCTGATGATAATATGACATGTAGGAAAAGGCAGTGTAGAAACAGAGTCTGTTTCTGGCTGAGCAGATTATAAAGTAGGAAGGCATTTTTGATCCTTTTGCATTCATGTGTTATGACATATTTAGTCTATATATAATAGCAGAAACATGCATAAGTGTTTGCAGTACAGACAAGTACAGACAATACAGACAAAGGCATACATAAGTTAAAGCCAAGGGCAAAAGATGAGATCCTGAATCGAGTTCTTATCATCAAACAAGCTCTGACTGTATCTATATGTGTGACAGAAAAATAGCAAGCTTAATTTCACCCTTATACAGAGACAAATGCTCAATTCAAGCAAAGTATACAAATAGCAAACAGGAAGCCAAAGTCCTTAGACTGGAGAAGCAACTCCATTCTGCCGGCCATTTTGGAAGGCTCAGATGGTAAATACTAGTTATTTTCAAAAGAGGTTTTTTTCTTTTGATGAAAGAAACACTGTTAATGAGCATACTACACCAGAAGTGGAAAATCACGGGAACGATAACACAAACACAGGACGTTAACTGCTTTATTGTTGGGGTAATTCTGAAAAAGGTGTTCTCAAGTTTAGATTTACTTTGTCTTTGGAAGATATTAACTCCCAAAGAATCACTGTATAAATTACTATCCGGCTGCTTCTAAGGACTGCAAATTTGATGCTCCCTTTACAATTAAGAAGTTTGCCCATGCCTGTGGATGTAGTGGATAGGCAGATTGCAAACAGTGGTTCAAGGAGACATAGATATGCATGCCTTTTCAGATAGCTTACTAATTCTTATTGCTGTGATAGGTGACTTTTTTTACCCAGAATTATTCTAAGTTTCCATTATCAGTATCGCATTGCTCCCTGAACATTAATCTTCCTCTTCTTAACTGACAGCAGAATGTGATAATTTTCATTTCACTACACTTCTTCTCTTAACTATTTCCACTTATGCCTTATTTATTATCACAGCACAGTGATACCCAAATGGGTATATACAATCAACCAAGGGTGAGACTCCTTTGATTGATCTTTCAGCAAAAAACTCAAAGACCAAAGATAACAACCACTAAAAATATTTCCAAAGTGCATCCTGAATTCTTCCATGCACCTTATTCAATTTTGAGAAGGCAACTTTACATTCCGGTCCCCGTTCTGGCTACAAATCTGCCTGATACATGAAAGCCACCTATAGCACAGTACCTTGAGCCAATTATGTGAATAATGGGTGCTGACAGCTGCTTTGGCTCATCTTCCACAGTGGTGATCTGGGTCCCATTGCTCCTCACGCAGGCATACACCGTGCAGGCTTCAATCTGATGGAGAGGAACATGAGGTGCACATACTCAGCTGCAGAAATTTTTCAGCTCCGCTACTTGTTCAGACTTTCTCCTCACCCAAGATATAATTCTTTTCTATTTAACAGATTCCATAGAGCCAGGAAAATACTGCAGCTTTGAGATAAGTATATCTGCCAAAGATATACTGCACTGTGTCACATTTTCCCACACCATTTTCAAACGAAGGGTATATGCAGCCCTCTGGCACTAATTGCTGTTTTCTGTTAAATTATCACCAGAAGAGTTGCAGTGAATTTGTTTTTCTGCGTGTATACGTTGACCCTGATGCAAAATACTGAAAAAATAGGTGCTTTGATTTGAGGTCTTGAGTAAGGTTTCTATTCCTACCATATATTCTGACATAAAAATAAAAATAATTTTTCCCTAGTGTTTTCCATACCTTCATGTCTATTCTGTAAATTAAAAGTGAAAAATGCAAATACAAATCACACATTTTTTTATGAAAAAGTACCACAGAAATAAATTCTTATTCCTTCAATCCTTGGGATTAAACTAAGAAGAGGAAAAGTGAAACAGGTAGTGAAGGATCATAACATTGTTTCTGTATTCTCAATAGAGAAGTTACTCCAAATAAAAAAAAGCATGAAAATGAAAAATAGTGCAGTAAGATTACCAGTCAGATGCACACGCATCCAAGAGAATATTGTTTCCAGAAAAAGAAGAAAAAGAATCAAAAGGGGAAAAAAAAAATAAAGGCATCTTATTTTGGTTTTACCTATCACATTGATGCAAATATAAACACTAGCAAAGCAGAAGAGAAGAATAATTAACATCTCAAGCAACAGAAGGTGGCCATGGTAAATTAATATAGAGGGTCTATAAGTGAGGCAGTACACTGAATTTGCATTGTTATTGAGAAAAGACAAATGTGTTTCCAAGTGGCATTCAGAAAGTCTTATGTGTATTCATGGATGGAGGTTTGCTGCTTCAGAGGGGCTGGAACATGGAAATCTGTTACGGTGTGCCTGTCTGGGGTGTTTATTTATGGCATGGAGTAACCGGCTGCAAATTTTCAGAATGAAGTATACATGGTACTACTAAGTTTGTCTCATATATAATATGTAAACCAAACCTTCATGAAATAGACAGGAATAGTTACAATTAAGTGTCAAAATCCATTTCTTGAAGGGATTAATACAAAGTCAGGATAGAAAGATTTCTTTTTTTATTATTTTTATTATTATGTTTCTGCCCACAGTATTTTGCCTTTCACTAATATGTGACTAGAGAGGCAGAGAGAGAGAAAGAGAAAAGCAAAGAAAAAATGTTGCATGTATTAAGACCATAAAAAGTACTACAATGTTTTCAGAGATCAGCTCTGCTTCCTCCCTAAAAGGATAGGAAAAAAATTGATAATGGGATGTCAAATGCAACATCATTATTTCACTGTACAGATATATCATGCATGCCTGATGTTTCTTAAACAATTGCAATTTTCTTTTAATGAGTAGGAGTAGAATCTTTTCCTTTTTGTAATATATGTTGGGGCTTTGCTAATGCTGAAGCACAGAGCATTTAGGGGAAAGTAAATGGAATTTTGAAACTTTGAAAAAAGAGATAATGGAAATTTGTGTTATGAAAAGCGTACACGAACCAAAAGATGCTAAAAATAAATGTATGTCATGTATGGATATGCACACAAGTATCAGTGTAAACATATGTCCATGTGTGTAAAGAATTCTATGAAATAACATTCTTCTTGGAAATCCAAGAAGAAATAAATAAGCAAAATAAAGTATGTCACACAACCCAGAAAAGATATTCTAACCTGTATATCATACACGGTGAAGGGAGACAAGTCTGCCAAGAGAAAGGATCCCGGCTCGCTCATTCCAGTGTTGTACTGCTGGTTATTTACATAGACAGAGTACCCTGTGACAACACCATTCGGGTTTGAAGGCGATGTCCAGATGACACGTACAGCTGTACTGTTGATGATGACAACCTCTGGAGGGAACATGCCCTCAGGCTCTAGAAATAAAGGAAGAAACTGAATAAACTCCAGCTGTCTCTGCAAAAGCACTTGTTTAACCAAATGCAGATTAGTATTTAGGTTTAGCAAAGGGTTCACTGCTTATCTGCTTTCCTCTGATGAAGTTATCACAGTCTGTAGTCTTCTGTAAATTGGCTTATTATACTCTCAGTTAGAAATCATGAGAGCTGATAGTAAAATGCTTTATACCAGCAGCACAGTGTCAATCATCAGTAGTATGTGGCCAGTGAGATATGATGATAAATTATTCACCCATCTGCACTGCCAACATGCAAATACTATTTTTATGCCTCCTCAATCCTAATTCTTCAAAAAAAGACAAAAAAAAAAAAAAAAAAGAATAGAGCATTTTGCTTTTAAAGCAAAACCTGAGACCAAAATACCTTATGTCTGATGGAACGTGACATTATCAGCCTTACAGATGAAGCAATATGCAATATTGCCATTATGTAAATGGTTTCAAATGTTGATTACTATAGGTAATGATGAAGTCTAACATTTATCTAAAAAAAACCTAAAAAGAAAAAAACCAACACCTTCCTTAGCGTTAAATTACATAATTATCTAAGCATGTCAGAAATAACCATGCAAAGGCCTATTTTTATCACAAGAACCCATCTTTACCAGTTGAAAAATTGCCCTTACCATCAATTCTATTTTATAAACAAAAGGTGCTGACCTTTGGCATGAGAAAGGAAATGGAATCCTCCCTTAAAGTGCTTTGCTAATGACCTGGAACACTTGCTTCTGAGGTAATGATATTATAATGTTTATAATGAGACTTTATAAAGCAAAAAGATTAGAAAGACCATTCTAAACACATTTCAGATGGACAATTTTTTTTTATTATTATTTTATCCTCAACCTCCACCCCCAGCTCTGCACTTGCCCACTGGCATAGAAATGACTCATAAAGAATTTTCTTAGAGGCTGAACTTACACCAGAGTTTCTAGTGACTCAGGAAAGGCCCTGTGTACAACTGTCATGTCAAAAGCACGTCGCTTCACAGAGCAAATCTTTTAAGAAACCCATTAATTGTTTCTAAATTCCACCATTTATTGATATGAACTCAGGTCCAAACTTAGTGCACACAGACAGGAATATGCAGGAGAAGATGAGAACAAACTGGGTTAATATCTGCTATTAGAGCTTTTGCTTCTGTCTCAGTGGGACCGTGTATTGATCTACCACATGATGACAACCAGCACTTAAGCATTTTAACGTTTTAGACCTTTTTCCTTTTATACCGGAAATTTTATAATGGAAGGATGACTGATCTCAACCCTAACAAAAATCAATCAATTTCATTTTCAGATTTTAAGCCAAGCTGCATCCACTACTAACCAACCTCCATCCAAGGTAGTCACATGCACAACTTCACTGTTGATGCTGTGGACTCCGTTAAAAACTTGAGAAAATATCTGATACTCCGTGCTGGGCTGCAAATCATCTATGACTATAGAGTTCACATCAGCCTGGATCCTCAGAGATCTTCTCTCATCAGTAGAATTCAAGAAGAGGGTGTAGTAAACAACATCTCCTTGCAAATCCTGCAGCGCTAGGAAAAGAAAGGAAAAGCATTGGGACATCAACTGGGAAATCTTCAGTCAGCAAATTTCTTATCAACACCCTTTATTGTGAAGAGTAAACCAAATTTTATGAAGACCCCCTTATTTAAAAAAAAAGGAAAGATTCCATCAAGTGCCTCCAATTTCACCCTTTAAAGGATGATGCAGACTGCTCTTCCTAACTTGTCAAAATCTTTAATTGTTCATCATCCTATCCAACACTGGAGAAAGCTTTCTTTTTCTAGACATCCCAATGAAGACAATGGAATAAACAAATTAATAGGTAAAACCCAGTGCAAGCAGTGGTGTGTAGGCCTTTTTGCTCTTTCCCTTCAAACAACACTTCCCAGAGCCCACTCCAGTCCTGTGTTATTCCTCTAGCCATGAATAAAGGACCTGTGCCTATGCCATAAATTCCAGTGACACTCACCTTTACCCAGATGGAATTTTGGCCATAGCGACAGTGAGAAGCTATCTGTTATTGCTTCAGAACAAGCCTGAGCACATCATCTACACGTAAAGCTGTAATACACTCAGAAGCATTATACATACAGGGTAAAACCCCCAAATCCTCACATTTCTTTCTAAAATGTATTTTACCCAGCACTGACGTCCCCAGAGAAAGACAGAAAAAACAGTACAATTTTCTGGCTGCACAGGAAAGGACATTCACTGGTCTGAGCTGATGGATAAGCACAGATTCCAGGCAAGTCTTCCCCATTTTAGTGACTCAGATGTCATCTGTTATCTTATCTGCCCTTTGTCAAACAGTTTAAGTTCAGGTCTGACTAAAGGCAACTGCTTTTCCACTAGGCATTGAGATGAAAAGTATAATTACGAAAAAACTGTAAGCACTAACACAAAAATCTCGAAGTTACACACTGTACTACTGAACAGGACTCAGCTCACTGGGACAGAGCACTGATAAAAGCCAAAAGCATGTTTTCAGATTTAATAATATACCGGTTTGTCATCGAAAGTCTTAAGAATGATAACACTATTTTTAAGTGGTACCGATACAAGGCCTAAATCCTTAGAAGTCAGAAACCTTCAGTAGGGAAAGACAGCAAAGCAACTTGTATTGAGGGCTCCTAAGTTCCCAAAAAACCATAAAACTAATTTGAAAACTAATATTATGAAAAAGAATGGAACACCAATATACAAAATAGTTAGTACACTTATTTGCAACATAAGAAGTGATAAAATAAGATAAGCTTTTCAAATAATGAATGGCCTTGTCTTAGTGTTTAACTTCTACATTCACGGACATATATGGAGAAAATTTCTAAGATATGAATGAAAATAAAACCAGATTGCATTACCTACATCTAGAAGGTCAGAGGTTTAGATTACTAGGGTAATGAAACTTCAGTGAGCTGCTTCAGATCTATTACATTTGTCAGTTTTTATAAGCATGCTTACTCCAGGCATGCAATTATAAAATAAAGAGGCTACATTTGTTGCAATTCAGCACCCAGTCCTTACAATATCATTTGCATTTAAGTCATGAAGAAATTCCCCACTGCTGTATTAACAAACCAACTAGAGAAATTGGTTAAATTCATTTTAAGGAGCAGAGTAAAAAGAAAGAGAAAGGGGATCCTCTCATCACCAAGGAATGTAGATGTAAATTTTTATACAAAGGGATGAAATAGGCCACAAAGACAACAGGATTTTGTGTAGTATTGCTTTATACATGTCTCACGAGTTTGCATTAACTATTTCTTCCTTTTCACTATCCTCAATCTGCAGAAAAAGCACATAATAAATATGAACATGACTGAGAAAGAGCAAAACGTGCACATTTTTTTTCCCTATTTCTTTCCTCTCCTTTCAAGGACATTTAGGTATATTATAAATCAAGGCAAGGACTGTGTTTCCTCTGAGAGCAAGGCAGGCCATGGTAAGTGATGGCAGGTTAACATCTAGTTACTGGAATAAATACTAAGCACACTTACTTGGTTTTGACCATTCCACTTCCACGGCAGTGTGATTAACAGCACGTGCAACGAGGACACTTCCCTTCTCTGGTAATCCTGCTAATGTAGTAGCTATCACTTCTTCACTTGATGTATATCCTACCTCGTTGTGCACTATGAGCTTGTACTCGTATGTTGTGTACCTAAGACATTTTAAAAATAATTAAACGGAATGAAAAATGCAGACATAGAAAATATTTGCTGTAAACCTTCTGTCTGTGCCAAAGTTTTGCCATTTCTTGTCCCCCTGCACAAAAATTCATCTGTATGGGATGCACCAATGAAGACTTCATAAGAGGCATCTATTTTTTGGAAATAATTCAGCACGATTAACACGGTAACAAAAATAAAACACATTATTTCACTTCTTCATAGTTGTTGCTTCTGAGGTGTTGAGAGATTATAGCTCAATTCAATATGTAATTACAGCAGTGGCAACCTGCCAAAATTTGGATCAGAATTTAATCAAATGAGGCTTTTTTCCTCTTTTGGGAAACCCATCGATTTTAACTTGCAGAGTCTCATTTGTAAAAGGGATTCACCACACAGTCAGGACTCTTCTACTATAAAAACATCCGAAAAAAGGCACCTAGGAGTTCAAACTCATTTAATAAAGTAATTTTCCTCAGAACAGTGCATATTCCAATTATACAGATTTATTAAATACTACATGTGTATTTAGTAAACCAAGTGACTGTCACGTCATCATTTCTTCCCTATAGCAAAAGGCATATTAATGTACTTTGAGATTTCATAATCTCAAATTTATTTTCCTCATAGAAAGCCTCACACAAAACTGCACAAAGACAGAAACTCAGGATCATCTTATTCAAATTTTCACTAAAGCTGCAACACATTGGGATAAGCGTCTACTGATGCAATAAAGGAGCGTACAATAAATGCCTAATATTTAGAGATTTTAGTACTCACAATGTATATTTACTTTACTTTTTTATATTTAATTTGTTTTAGACACTTTACTATAACACCCCGGTTTTCAAAAGAGCTAAGCTTTAGCAGTCCCACTGAGAAAAAAGCAAATTAATGGGAACTCACTAGCTCCAACTCTAAATCTAAGCATTGATAAACAGGGAAAATATACAAAACACATCTTGTTTCTCTCTCTGCATCTTCTGTCACTTGCAAACATGTAATTTTTGTTTGACATTGAAGCACACATACAAAAAAAAAAAAGGAAGGACTCTATTCTTGCAATCTACTGATGAGAATTCGCGATTCATTTTTTGATCCATGTTTTCAACAATGAAAATGAAATTAGTTTGTTGCAGCCTATTAGAATGAAGAAACCATCTGAAAAGATCACTAATTCTGAAACATGCTTGAAGTGTGACAAATGAAAATAAATGCTGATATATATGAATATTCTTTCAGGGAAAAATAAGGCTTGAGAATAAGGCAGCAACGTCTCTCCAGCCACAAACTCATCCTGAGTTGTTAACTGCAAAAACATAGCTGCAGGCTGCAGAACCTTCCCCAGGAGAAGTGTTCAGGTGTGTCCAAGGGTTAGCACGCTTTTTTGGCCATAGCTCATTCAAAATGTCATGGTGCCTAATGACTGGTCACTGAGGCTCTGTCTGAGTGGGTTGCCCCCTCTGAACTGCTGACATAAGTGCTGCACACACTAAAATATGCTGCACCACTAAAATATGCAAAGCTAAAACCAAAGGCAACTCCACACAGACTTTCAAGCATGGCTGAGAGAAAGGAATGGACACCTGAGCAGGATTGGTACAAGAACAGCTCCATGAGAAGTTATTGCAACAGACGGAAATAAGCAGTGACTTTCAGCAAGTAGGCAGAAGCAAGCCAGAGCAGGAGCCCTCAGCTTGCTTCGGTGTGTCTCTGACAAGAGCAGAGGTCACATTCTCCTGATTCCCACTGTGCTCAGGAGGGATGCTCACACAATTTTTACAGAAGTAGAAGGAAAGTACAGATATTTGAGGGCCAGTGATTGACATGGAGTTCTCATAAAGCACACCAGCACAGGAAACATACACACCCTGAAACCACCCATGATGGTTTTCCTCAGATCTCACCTACAAAAACCCAACACAGAATCCATGCTGAATCTTCCATTACAATTTCATTTGTGTTTTGCCTTAAGGAGCAATAGCCTTGACTTCAAGATGTAAAAACTAAGGTTGATCAAGAGTAAATGTCTTGCCCTACCCCACACAGCAGGTCTGTTACATACTGAGGATCAGAGCACACACTGCATTTCCCCACTCTAAACACCCTGCATTTAATAATGATGAAGCTAACACAACAAAATCAGGTAAAAAAACATTGCTGAAAACAAGTTTCAGATGTTTCCCTCAAACATGCATTCTGCCTGTGCTATAACTTTGCCAACACACAAATCTACAGCATCTGTACACATAAATCTAAATGGTTTGATTGCATGAGCATATCGATGCTAAAATTTCACAAGATTTTTATTTTCATTTGTTTTTCAAGGCAAAACAATGTATGAGTCAAGAATGACAGGCTAATAATAAATCCCTGCATATGAGAATGATTAACACCAAAGATGATGACAAAAAATATTTCATTACATAATTAATATGTTCACTACATAAAGACACAAGAAATACTTTGAACTATTAAACATACACTATACAAAATGCCAGCATTTGTTTTTATAGTTTTTGTAATCTCACCTGCTAAGACCCTTATCTTCATAAAACCACTGAGTTCCTGAGTAAATATTGTGCCACAGATTTAAATCTTCAGGGGGATTTGATGCAAGTGGTTGCTGGATTTTACGTCTCAGGAGCTCATATCTAACACAAAAGACAAGCAGAACACCAGGATTATCTCAACTAATGTTATTACACAAAAAAAAAAAAAGAACCCAACCAGGTTTTTTTTTCAAGCCACACATTATTTTGTTTTTACAGCTGTAAACTTCCTGAGATAAACATTCTTTTTAATGTTTTGTGATTTAAAACATTCAATTACGTATAAAAAAGGGAAACTAATTTGAAAATGGGAAATGAAGCATTTCCACTTGAAAAAAATAGTTTATTCAATGATTTACAGATTTTAAACTTTGTGGAAATGGTATCAAGACCAAGTCCAAATAGCCCAGTAACAGTGCCTTATGCAGACTTGCATGATAAGCACAGGTTGCTCCAGAACATGAAATTATTATGTCTCTTTCTTGCAAATGTACTGAAACAAAGAGCGCTGCCATTACTATTTTACTATTAGTAGTAGCTTAAGTGTGCCTTTGTACTTGAAGCGTTTGCAAATAACCACAGTGCAAATTACAGGAGAAAACAGGCACAGAGTGAGTTAACTGTTCCACCCATCTGCAGACCTTAGCAAGGCACCTTTGTGTTTGGGTAGAATTTCATGATGCGAGCTTGAAAGACCAAACTATTTCATCCTGGTTTTAATTGGTATCTGAAGCAGTATTCCTGTCTCTGTTCCAAACAGCAGGTCAGCCAAAGCCCATCTTTCATCAGGTCAGCCATGAGACTGCCTGATTTGGAAAACACGCTTTCCACCCAGGCTGCATCACACACTCTCCATCATCTTTTATACAATACCTTCATGGAATTTTACAAAAATTAGATCACTTAGTGCCTACACAAACTAAAGGGGATAATATTATAGTTTGCATTTCCTAATCATTCTAGGGATTACAAAGGAAACTACACCCTAAAGGAAACAAAATTAGTTATATTTGTTCAAAATCTTCAGGATTATTACTCTTTATTACATTCCACAGGACTTTTAAATCTATTCTTTCAATAATTGTTTCCATTTGATAATGGTGTTTTATTAGAAAAGCACCAGATGCTTGTACCCATTTTACCAGTTGTAGAACCAGTCTGAAATTGCTTTCAATGGTGAGCTGCAGTTTTAATAAAACTACAGTTACAATAGTGGTGCCCAGCAAATTAGGGTCACACGCATATATATTCACTTAAATATACAACTCGATTCTCTAAAATGCTGGGCTGCTCTGTTTCATCTTGTCCCTGCATCCCATTCTGGAAAGGTGCTTACTGCTAAATTCCAGACAAAAGTACATGGATACCCAGATCTTAAACACTCTCATTTTAAAGGCACATTTGTGAAAATGTTTCCACGTTTAATTGTTCTGCAGAACACCTTGGTTTGGGTCATCACTCTGTTGTAATTATCACGCTGACCAATGGCTTTGTGTGTAATTTGACACTTCTTAGAGTTAAGATTATCTCCAGTCTGATAAGGCCATGTTGGAAAATACCATCCCAGATTTGAGACCCTGAATGAAGAGGTATTTAACAGGTACTGCATACAGTGATTTAGTATTGCTTCAAAACCAGAAATCAACTGAAATGATGTTACAAGAGATCTGACACTTCCTGTGCTCCATGGCAGCTAGGGAGTACATGCACAGCTTCCCACAACTTTCGCCCTTGAGTTTAGGGAATAATCTTCAACAGGTACAAGTGAGCATTGCGCCACTTAGTGATGCCAAACTGAATTACTGCAGAAGTTGGGATTATAAATTCAGAAATTAAATAGCAAAAACTAATTAAACTCCAATTCTGTCAAAAAAATCAGATGACTTTATAAAAAGAACAGCTCTCACATGAGTGGTTCATCGGTGTCAACCCAAAGACAAATCATTACAGCTTTATAGGAAACCATCCTGGCATATTCTGTCCAATATATTTCATAGACGAGTCTTGAAAAACATCAAATCTTTTTGAACACTGAGTGGCGATCATGTGTAAACCACCCCCACTGGCAGCTGCTGCTGCTACTCTGCTTGCTGCAGACTTCTTGTTCCATCATGCTGTACAGAGCAGCTGCTTCAGTGGTTGTTCTTGTTGAGGGCAGCATGGCACACCATGAAAGAAATGAAATCTGCAGATGTAGGTCGTGCTGAATTACTTCAATAATCTATGGTAAAATGGTCATGTTGTTAACCCCAGACTAACAGACACTGCTTTTCTGAAACTTCAAATTTTACTGTAGAGCAATCATCATTTCATTCAGTTGTAGTGTGCCCTAATTAAGCCTGAAGAAAAAGTCAAGCTACTGTGCTGTAATAACATACGCAACTGAAACGGCATTACATGATAATTATCAAACCCATCAGTGCACCTAGAAGACAGCTACTAACCAGAACATATGGAGTACAGAGCTATAATTCCATGCACAATGTTTCACGACACGTTAAAGCATTAGAATGAAATATTTGACATTTTTTATTGTGTATGTATAAAGATATATTTGTTTTTATAAACCTTTATGCACTCAAATCCATATTTTTTTAATGCATTTTTACACACACACGCTCAGTAATCAACAGTCAAGTCAAGATTCCCATCCCATCATTCCAGACAAATCTCAGAGGAGATTCCTTCCTTTGGCTCCTGTGGTGAAATCCAGCCTGCTATACCCCACACTTCCTTGCATTTCCTGTTTTGGCTATGCCCTCACACTTCTAGCATTTTAGCTTCCATTTTTCTCATGCACTGTCTCATTTAAAATTTATTCATCACTTAATTGTCCAAGATTATTTCATGTCATCATCCATCCAAATGGTCACTTTCTCTTCATGTGAAATAACCCAGAGTATTGAGAATATTGGATTTGTTAACTACTCATGTTTACAGAGATCCCTTTTTCTCATGATTTATTGGTGGAACCTGTTGCCCGAACTCGTCACCAAAAAGCGGCTGACGCTGCAGCCCAAACCACTAATGACTTTGCAAATAGCCTGCGCTTGCTCCTTCTGGTTTTTCAGATAGCACTGATCTGAAAGACCCAGAGCCTTCCAGAACAGACAACACACTTGCTCTGAATAATCCTGGCTCTTCTCTGAGCTGTAAACAGGAATTTCGAAAAGTACAAAATCAAGAGATCACATGATAAATAAATCTGCATAATTCAGAATTTTCTGAGTCAGATTTAAGTAAGGAGAAGCAAACTGCTCTCTCGGTCCCAGCTTACCTCAGATGGGGACCATTGGGCCTTAGCGGTGGTTGCCAAGAGATGGCAATGAAGGACTCGCTGATTGGAGTCACAGACAAGGGACTGACACTCTGAGGAACTGTCGAGGGTGTGGTCACTCTCGTAGGCAAACTCTCCGTGCAGCCTCCCAGAAAGCCATCACCCCCAGTACACGCTATCACCGTCACCGAGTAGTTCGTGTAGGGGACAAGGTTGGTCACCAAATGGCTCAGCCTCGATGAAGGGTTCCCAGTGATGACAATGCGTGGGTCAGGCATGCGGATCTCATAGTTAAGGATTTCTCCATTTGGAATCAGAGGAGGTTTCCAGGACACCTGAAGGAGGAGGAAAAAGAAATAAATTAAAAATAACAGATTTCTTACAGTCCCGTTGCAGAAATACATGCATGTGCTACATGACACAACATGCTACAGATGGACACAAGCGGGATCTGAAGATACTCTTTTCCATCAAAACAAGCTTTTATTTTTAAAGGGAAATCAGTTAGAAATCTAATCTTTAATTTTAGTGAGGTCCGCAGTAACAGTTGCAACCATTGAAAAATCTATTATTTTACTTTACCAGTAAAACATGAATGGTCCACGTCACTCAAAATTCCCTGAGATGTTCAGATGCATTAGCAAAAATACAATACTTATCATAAGTATCACTAACTGTCACTTATTTTCTTAGGGTGTATTACCTGGTCTGCTTGACTACCAGTGGCAGACTAAAAACAAATTTTATTTTGTGTTTGCGCAATTTTCAGAAAGATGTACCTGCATTAGCTCCTATGAGAAAACAGTTTTTTCTGCACTCTTCATATGATGAAATATGCAGGTTTCTCCTTTTATTTTTAATGAACATATTACACTGGTAAGTATCAGACAAAGAAGAGGCACATTTTTTCCATTTTAGAAACTATAAAGTGATACTGAGAAAACTTTATTCCAAAAAGATTGGAAGTTACATACAGAATTCATGTTTTTTATAGATTTTTACACACACATACATAAATATATATATACACACATACTGCTACTCTTACTTTGCTTTTGTTCTTACTGAACTGGGATTAGGTGAGATTTTTTAAGTTTTTAGTCTTTTGGGGGGGTTTTGTTAGTATATTTATATATATATATATTCTTACCAGCTCCACTGAGGAATCACACTCAAATAATTGCATAAAAAATTATTTTTTAAGGCTTTTTGCCACGGTACCATGAACAGAGGGGCCTTCAGATGGGCACAACAAGGACACGTAACTTAACATGTATTAAAAATCTCGAAGTTTCATAAAGGTACTGTAAAAGCATCTATCAATACTCATTTCCCTAGAAATCCCAGTGCAGGAAGCATACAAGCTTTGCTTTGCTCTGGGACTGTTTTCCTTGCCATTTACCCACTCATCTATAACAATTGCTGTCTCTTTTCCTCCCAGGCTCGAGATAATTAAGGATTGAATTCAACACAGAAAAGAACACAGGTTCTTTTAGGTTCAGTTAATTTGAACTTTTTCCTTAATTCTCTCAGTCTCCAAAATAAGTATCTTTAAAAATGAATCTGCACAATTACACACGGCCGTGGAAACAGAGAAGCTTGCTTTATAAAATGATTTTTATAAAATGGGATTACAAAATGTTATATTTTCAGTACAAAAGGACCTCTTAGGCCATCAGACTTGTAAGAAACCTGGCAGCAAAGTGCTGGAAAAAGCTGAAGGATTTTGATAACAGATTCTGGAATACTATTAAACAGAGAATTAGAAACAGGGTGATCTTGAGTTAAGACAGCAAAACCAAGATTATTGGTGCCCACATAGGAAAGGCTTAGCTCTGGCTAATTATCAAATGTTGTATTCAGATTTCTGTTGCTTCTGGCCCCAAATCATGTTCGGACAAATAAAGAAAATGCTACTGATTAAGCAATGCAAAATTTCACACTAGGTAGGAATTGATTCTGCACCATTCACACAGACATGGAGCAGAAGTCTCATTTTGAAGTATTTAATGTGATCTAGTGATAAGCCTAAGAAATGGAGAAGAATGGACAATTATCACAGACAATGGAAAAAGTTTTCAAGTACAAGTATGTACTGGTTTTGGCTTTCACTTTCTTCATAGTAGAATGGGGTTAGTATGGGGCTATTTCTGATTTGTGCTGAAAAGAGTGTTGGTAACACATTTTTGTTATTGCTGAGCAGCACTTACAAAGGGTCAAGGTCTTTTCTGCCTCTCACCCCAGGAATGGAGTAAGAGGCAAGGGACACAAGTTGAAACAAGGCAAGTAAATGCAAAGAAAAGTAAGAGATGCATAGTCAGAAACTGGAACACAGGCTGTACAATTCTTGGACATGCAGGGATGAAGTACCTATCCTGAAATTCTGTCTCAGTGAAGGTAACATATTTGAGGTCTTTTATCTGAATACTAATAAAGCAAATCCGTCATTATTGGTGAAAAAAGCCTTCCTGTTGCTTAATGCAAGGTGGCTTCTAATAAAAAAACTGCATGCCAAATAGTTTGGAAAATACCTGGTACTACATGCCCAGAAGATAAAATTGTCTCAAAACATTCACTTTGTACAAAAACTTATTTCATGGAAGAGAGGATGAGTTATTTTCAATCACATTTCATTTTTGATGCCTTTTATGTCTAAACCCAGAAAACTACTCTAATACAACTTGTGCAAGACTCACCATACCCTGTAACCCCTTCACATAAAGGAACAGATTAATACCATGGCAGGAGAACAGAGGCTGCTCCATAACCTCAGCTCCCGAGTTTCACATTGTGCACACTAGCTGGTACACCTGAAAAAACTCCCAGGTGTTACTTCACAGCATCTGTTGTGCTCTAACAGGTACAGTAGCTCATACTGTAAGTAACAGATGCTTTGTGGGGCTTACACTGGGAAATTTCTTTAAATAAAAACCATTCTGAACAAAGAGTATATTCAGTCAGCAGCACACACAATGCAACTTAGTTTTCTCTGGGCACCGGTATCTCACACAAAGATATGAAGATCTGTCGTTGCTTTGGTTAATATTTTTTTAAACCAGGTAATGGGATGACCAGGGATACTCCCTAACCCTGCTCTGTCCTTTGATCTGCTTAGAATTACCTGTGTCACCTGGGAATCACAGGACATGCAATCCTTCACAAATGTCTCTTGTCAAGAGGCAAGGGACTGCCTGACCCATAAACGAAGATGATGGAGCCAGCCTGGTTAACACACATGTGGCACTACTGGACCTCTCCTCCACTTGGACGTGCCAAGGTTTGAGGTAAGAGCTTGGCAGTGCATGAAAGCAGGAAAGCTCACTAGACAGGCTGTGTTGGAAGCAGTAACAGTTTGTTCATTGATTTGAAGCTCAGCACTGAGACCATGAAAGAGGATGCCCATGAGGAAGAGAGAATAAGGTAACTACTGGGAGAGATTAACTGATTCAATGTAATGACTCTGGAAGCTTTCATTTAAAGATCAAAGGACCTTATTTTCTCCACCACAAAATTTAAAGAGGCAGAAATTAGCCATTTTCCCCCCATTAAACAGTTATAACCTTGGAATTTTTTTCCTTTTTTGACAGCAGTTGGAACCCTGCAACTTAATTCTGAGCTATCTGAGGAGAGGCATTGGCACATGTAAGCTATTTTACTGTTCAGGCCTGGCTTCAACAGTTTGCTTTTAAATCAGTGTGTTTGGCTTCATTTTATTCTCATTTCTCCTAGATACTGCTTGTAACCTCTCCAAACAGAATGTAATAAATACGCTACTGAGAGCTTTCCACTGTTGCTCTTAAAGCACATTGAAAGTCTCAAATTGCAAATATTATTATTCCAGTTTTAGAGATGGAAAGACTAAATCACGTATCAGAAAGAAGCAAAACTCCAAACAAAGACCAGCTACCCTAATTCTGCATTCCAGCCACTGGACTATAGTCCTCTGACAACCTCCCAGCTCCCCCAAAATAGCTGGGAGATGAATTTCCTCCTAAATTCTTATCTGTCTTAACAGAAATCATTGTGGGTTCAGTCAAGAGCCAGGATCATACTGGAAATGCAGATTCTGAGAAGGGTCACTGATATTTCTGCTCATACACTTTGCACATGAGTTACACCCAGCTTCAGCGAGGACTACCACAGAAGAACAGCACGATTGAGTTTGCAGTAACCAACTGTTACCACAAAAACTCCTAGGACTTTGCTTGAGTAGTGAGAAAACCAAAAGAACATTTAATTATGATCCTAAACACCTACACTAGAGTGTTTCAACTTTATCAAAGGCAGAGGGATGATGCTGATGAAACCCCGCTGTATAATCTATACCAAATGAGCAAGCTGTGCAAGAAATCACAGTCCTAACATGTGGAAAACCTCTAGTGTGCAAGTTAAGGTTGTTCCTGTGGGTGTTGGAATATCCTAAGTCACTCAAGCAGCACTTATGTGTCAAATGAACCAAGGTCTCACTGACCTTAGCAGCATTACAAGGCAATCTTCACACAAGGACTGATCGCTTCTAAACAATTTCCCCCAGGCACCAGGCATACCTGCATAGAACTGGAAGGGTGGTGAACAAAGTCCAAGCCCTTTTTTTTTCCTTTCCCAGCATGAAGCTGTTACCTGGGCTTACTGCATCTCCCTTTTGCACACACAGCTTAGGAATCAGGGTTGTTTCTACTCTCGAAATTACGTTCTGGGGTAACTGCAGACTGAAGTGTCTGGAGAATGAAATAGCAACAGCGAGTTTTAACCTTGAATAGAGGAAGCGTCTTCACAGCCTCTTTCTCTGCCACACAGTGACCTGCAGAGGAGGAACACTGAAGGATCACCTCACTGTTAGTCACTGACTTCAGTGACCTTGGCGTAATTAGCATTGCTTCCCACATTCTGTGATCAAAAGCAACTTCACAGGACAGAAAACATTAATGTGTGAGACAAAAAAACCCAGCTCCAGAATATGTGCCTATAACTAATTCTGTGGGAAACAGAAAATGGATAAAGAAAACACCACCTTTTTCATGGATGATACTCAAACTGTAACTACAGGGTATGTTGCTTTAAATGTGTCAGTGATATCTATTCCTTACAGCTGAAATCTTTCTCCTGTGTATTTTAATCCCTGCCTATTTACAGAACAACAGGCATTTAGCAGTCCACTATCCAGCTTCTGGGCTAACGAAGAACAGAAGACTACTATAAAAATAGAGCCTTGTTTATTTGTGTTTGCTCACTTGCATATCCAATTGAGTAGTGAAATTTGAGAAATAGCTACTAGAAAAGTTTATCACTGTGGCAATAAATGATAATCTACTGTGCTGAAAGAGTACAGATGGCAACTCTTGAAGATCCTGTGGACAGCAAACTAATGACATCATTCAGCCTGTAGGCTGGAATAGCAGCTTTCTCTGCTTCAGTTTCTTCTATACAAAGAAAAGAATGGCAGGTGAACTGCAAAGTAAGAGACTGTCATCTCTGTGGGTAACAACAAACATGAATGACAATCAAATTAAAAAGCCTATAACCCTTCCTCACTCAGAGAGCTCATGAGGAAACACTTCAGAAAAATAAATAATCCATGGAAAATCAATGACATTATTGAATCAATGTGCAAAACAAACAAACAAACAAAAAAAGAAATTAGAATGGCAGTTTGGTGCCATAGAATCACCACGGCCCTTCATTCTTCACAGGCAACATATATAACATATATTAAGAGAGAAGTAATAATAATTTTTTATTTTTCTCATTTTGTATCTAATCAAATTGCAGGAAGTTTCTGTAAATTATGTTATCATGAAGGAACAGCACAGCACAAGAACTGTATGTCAATGAGGTACTTATTCCATCCAACCAGGATGAAACCATTCTCTTACAAACTCTTTATAAACACTAAAAAGAAAAAAAAAATTCCCCTGGAGAAAAACATCAGGATTATGCACAACTCATGCCAACTTCTATCTTGAGAAAAAAGTTACATGAAGGATGATAGGAAATGGCTGCAGCTTTTTATCTGTCAGTGGTCTAGTTGGTGGCAGTGGTCAGTGAGGGGGAGCAATACAGGCAATGTGAGCCAGCATATCTCTGGTTAAGCCAATAATTAAGACTACAGCTGCCTTTTCCAGGCCAAAATCCTCAAGGAAGAATGCCAGCAGCTAAAGGGAATTCCTCCTATCAAAAGTTATAAGGCCAAAGCTGGAATAGTTGCATGCTACAGTTAATTTAGTTCAGTGTACCCAGCCACATAATGCCTTTCCTACACAAAGAACTCCATTAAATAATTATTCACTGTGTAATCCAGCCTCTTTCTCAAGCCACTCAACCTAGCTACATTCCCGAATGTCATATCAGTGTGAAGTGTAAGATTGAAGCAGCACAGCAATTGCAACCCTCACAAGAAAAGGAAACAATTTCTTTTCTACTTCTGTACATTAGGGTATAGCAAATCTTGTGTAACAGGAATAATGTTCATGGCATTGGCATATACTAAATAAACGGCTTTTGCAGTTGCTGAATACCTCCACTTCACTTTGGCATTTAATCAGCCACAAAAGCAGTTTATTGCGCATTATACTCCGCTACCATGAACATTATCAATTCAGCAAATATTAAAAAATATCATGCGGGTGTCACAGAAATGGGTACTTTAAAAATTATCGACAGCCTTACACTTTCTGTTGCACAAAGGAAAGCAAGTTAAATGTTATGGAGAGATATTGGTCCATTCTGATTAAAATTAAATGTTAAAGGAGCAACCACACATCAGAAGTGTTTATGCCGAGAGCGACCTGCCGAGAGTGCTGGTATTTTCCTCCTTGCAGAGCGAAAGCTTTGGTCTATGAAAATAGGCTGTATAGTCAAGTGAGTACTGTCCTGGAGCACTTTGAATTCTTCTCATCCTCAAATCATTTTTATTGATTCAATGACTAAATGAAGGAATGAAAATATGTTTCTCTTTTTTGTAAATTCTCTCTGTTTTCAGTAGAAGTAAATATTTGCGCTCATGGTTTAGGGATTGGTTGCACTGACAGCTGAAAGCCTCTATTTATTTGCGACCATGGCTTGGTAAAGGAGCCTCTTGCTAATCTTTCCCACAGCGCCTTTCCAATACCTTCTGCTCTAACCTGGGAGGACAGCTCTCTGTAGGGCGAGAGGTAATTAAAACCTCCTTCCCAAAGAGATGGCTTGTTTTCCACCCTGTGCTTAAGAGTTACCATCGTAGACACTGAGATAAGAGCACCGTACAGCACAAAGGACTCCACAAATTTGATTTGAACACTACATAGGTGATACATGCACTGCAGGTGTGCTGGGCTTGAGCTACTCAGGAGGGAAAGCATGCCTTTCTAGGACTCCTAGGGGCACTAATGTAAAGCAATTCCATACCAAATCCATCCTATTTCCACACAGGAAAACATTTCAACCACTAAGTGGCAATCCTTGCAGAATACTGCACAATCATTCTGTCTGTGGAAGCAGCAATTTCTGGGGTGAAGGGACACAGTTGTTTACAGCTCTCCACCCTAGTTTGAGAGAATTTGGGCAAAACCCACAAATGTTTTGCAAACAAGTGCTCCCTTGTTCTTCTTGTACTCTCCCAGTACCCAGCATTCACACAAGATCGCCTGAGGGACACAGCGAAGCCCTGAGTGGTCTCCGAGCCCTACTACTCTGACATGAGTTTGCCATAAAAATGCAGGGAAGGAAACAACACCACCACTAGCAAGCTAATTCATTTGACAGATCTGTAAGAAGACCGACAAGTAAGATGAAATCCCAGTTGCTTCCTCCGGTGCTCCCATCTGCAAACAAGCAGAAGGCGAGAAAACTGCTGGGTGCAGCAAGCCTTGTCTATTATCTCTTCGGTGATGAAGTGAATGAACTCTTCTGCAACTATAGCTTTGCTTAATTTTTTTTTTTTAAGAGATAAGAAATAATTTATTATTAGAATAATAAATGCTAAAAAAGTTAAATAAATACCTTGCTGATCTGGACAAGTGAGAGAAATTTTAAGGTTTTTAAGAAGTCTTAGAATCTTAGAAATTAGAACTGACGTAATATCTCAGCCATGGGACACTCTCTGCACAGGAACTTGTACCAAGTGCTCCCGACTTTCTCTCACTTATGATGAATATCAAATGGAACAATATTAAGTAAATTGAAATACTTGATAAATACAAGAATTTATGTTGATAGCACCAAAAAAACCAACGCTCTGTACAGTGAGAGGGAGAATTTAGCAGAAGAGAGACTCAGAACTGCGTATATTTGGAGAGGCACATTTGTATGTCACTTTTCTCAATTCAATGCTGCCACCTTAAACTATTTTGAACATTTTAAATACTGAAAATTAATAAAAATTGACAGTAAAACTGAGTCATGGAAATAAAAACATCCAGGCTTCAGCATCTTTGACAAAAATTAGTCTTAACAGATCCAAAAATATTTGTCTCCAGGTGGAAAACAAGTCCAAGACTACACAAGCAGCAGTGATGCTGAATTTGACCACCATTTATAGAGGAGTTCATACAGTTTGGACATTAAAGGGCTATAAAGAGTTTTGAATATTAATTACAGACTAGGAAAGAAGAAAAATAAGCATTTGAACTCTTCAGAAAGAAAGGAAAACAAATTTAAAAAGCAATGCTGTATTGAAATTTAATTATTATAGAGAGAAAATTGCATTGCCTGGCTTCATATTTCAGAAGAAATAGATGACCCAACTAACTTTCAGTGTTGGTAGATTACTTAATCTCAGAGTTGAGCAAAATACAATAAAATTACAACTGAACACACGTATCTGATCTCAGGAAAAGACATCCAGTAAAGAATGACAGAACCTCTGATAACTCACAGGCTTTTAAACGAGGATTGAGTGTTGAATGAACTTGGCAAAAGAAAAATAGGGGTAAGATACAAAATTATTGTGTTCTTACCACATTAACTGGAGTGTCAAAGGTTGCAGTGAGCCTTTGTGCTCAGAGCTGAACCCAACACGTAAAAGCTCACGCAGTGAAACATGGACACGTGGGGAAGCACGCGATTGAACTACAGCTACTATGTACTCAGCATTGCAGCTTCTGGCAAATCCATGAAAAATGGTTTACTATAAATTGTGGGGAGTATTAAGATATATCTACAGAAGCACAGAGGGCAGAGTCCTGGAAGTAGATTGCCCAAATCTTCAATAAGCAGTCTGGCAATTCATCATAATTACTAGTGGTCGATCATTATTAATTCTTACAGTAACCACTGTACTCATATTGAACTGATTAGCAATTAACACGGAGGTAACATGCAATTCCTTAGACATTAAAACATAATTTTGTAAGATCAGGATTTTTTTGTCTAATAGGGAATAGGCTTTTTTTCATAGCTTAAAATTATGTGTGAACAAAGAAAAAAAAATCAGCATTGGTTTAATGCTCGAATTCATACCCTCAAACGATTCAGATTGCATTGGTAACACCATTCTGTTTACCTTTTGAAAATACAATGTATACCAAAAATAATAAATCTAACAGATGAACTTCAATCTTATGCAAATGTCCTTTGTTTTGTGCTCTGGTGAGCAAGCTACTGTACCAATACTTTTGGCATTAGTACAAGACTGAATCCATGGAAGCATGTGTGTATTTACACAAAAGAGGCTTCTAAGCTACAAAAATCCCTCTTGTTTGGTTACACTAATTTCCCTTGAATGAAGTTTGTATGCAAGCCAAAACAATGGTAGTTATCCTGTCCTCTAGAGCTCATTCCCAACTGAACAATGTGAATAATTGAAAACTTCCTACGTAGTCCTGTAAGACTCCTGTTTCGTAAATCAGGAGAACAAAAATGCTATTTTTTTCTTCATTAGCCATTAAAAAAATCTGATAATTATACGGAAGACTTAATTACAGCAAAAAAAATCTTTTTTACTTCTTAGCATTTAATGAAGTCTTGAAATTTTGGAGAAGGGAGTAGGTCATTTTCTGATCTGATTAGGGAGTTAAAAGTAATTATTCAAGTTTAATATTGAAAATACATCAGGTGTGTAAGGAAGAAAATGAACTGGAATATAATGCCAGAGGCTGGTGTAAAGGAAAAAAAATGGGAAGGAATCTAATGCTTTTGAGCCAAAGCACAGACACTAATTATTCAACTACCCCCACAGCAATGAAGTCTGTTGGCTCAGCCAGTAGATGTCTCTCTTAAATACACAGTTGGTACAGGGAAAACATGTTAAAGCCATGAGGCAATGAGAATTCTTCCTACCTTGACTGAATAGGGTCCCAATGCTTCCACATCAGGTGGCTGAACACCGGCAGGTCTTGATGGTCTGGTGGTAACTTCTGCCCAGGCGCTGCTGTTTGTGCCGCCGTGCAGGGTGCTCATCAGCACTCTGTACTCAAATTTCTGCCAAGGGCTCAGAGCAGTGCTCTGGTCAATGTAGCTCAGGGACTGACTAAGGGGGAGACACACCACAGTCGAGATCTGTTCTGTTCCTTTCACCCTCCTCTCTATTGTAACGTTTTCCACCAAACCATTTGGGCGAGCAGGTGGCTGCCAGGATACGACCACAGAAGTCGGAGTATCAGAATAGAGTTCTGGAGCAGGAATATCCTCAGGGGCATCTGGAAGAGTCTGTATATCTGGGGTTGTGGGTGAAAGAGAGCATCCTTTAGAAGTGCATCCTTCTACCTGGAACACATAGATGGTGTAAGGATTCAAGTCTTCCACCGTGCAGTTAGATGCAGTTCCTGGCACTGTAGCATGCAGTTGGCCATTTTGGTAAATATTATAATGAGTGATAATGCCATTTGGCTTTAAAGGATGCTGCCAGGTGATGCTTGCTGCCCTTGCTGTAACACCCAATAGAAGTGGTGGATCTAAAGGTCCAGGCTCTGAAACAGAAAAAAAAGAAAGGAGACATAAATTACTAATGGTCTGTGATTTTTAAAATCAGCATCAGCAAGAAGTACTCACCAAATGAGGCTCAAAAATCACAAAAGGAGCTCAGATCTACTAAGCAGCCTGTTTCTTTGGAAAATGTAGGCCCAGATATTCAAGGGATGAATATGGTTCTCTTCTCAAAGGCAAGCTGCTCACCTTCCCTCATCCCAACCTCCCTCCCTCTTCTGCATCCTTTTTCCTCCTGTGTCTCAGAAGTGCCCTATCGATGCTGTTAGCAGGTGGAGAAAGTGTATGGCTCACTATCACTGCAGACCTGCAGTTCTAGCTTTTGGGGATGTTTTTCTAGAGCACTAGATAGTAATTGCAACCAACAGCACAGGCATAACAAAGCTGTGTATTTTACAGCTCAGTAAGTCCCTACTGCATCTCTCATTATATATTCAATATTTTACTTCATTCTGTTTATAATTCTAATCCATTTTTTGCAATTTATCTACTCCCTGTTAATATTATAGGTGATTTTTTACTTTGACTGTGACAGAAGCTGCCGATTTAGCTCTTTCACCTACTGATAAATAAACAATGCACAGATCTGACCTTTAGGTTAACAGGTTTTATGCTTGCTCCACTCAGCACTCTAACTGATTCAATTATCATAAAGGTTCAGGAGCTTCCATGAATACTGAAAAAGACCGACCATATGCCTGCATAGGTGTTGTGGAACAGCAAATACTCTGCAGCCCTCCAGAGAAATTCCTTAATTGTAAATAATTTCACCATGCGACACAATCAAGTCACCTTGAATGCAAAACCCTCAGCCTGTGGAGGCAAAGTGTTATTTAAGCTTTACTGGGCTGCGTTAAATTCTGCAATTTGAAGGGCTGTTAAGTTTTTCAATTGAAATTTCATTTAAAATGCAGGTGCTTTTTATTATATTGAGGCTTTACTGCTCTCTAGGTACAAGCAAGAACATGGTGCAATAACACAAATCTGGCTCAATCACTGATCAGTAACAGCTGTAATTCCAGAACATTTAGCATTCTTATAAACCACGTCCTGAAATCTATAAATTGCTACAGCAGATCAAGAAAATGCTATATTCCCCCCTATTCTGCCCATAGCAATTTTGACATTTATGAGATTTTTCTGTGAACATTACATTTTATTGAAATCTTAAAAAAAGATATACTTGGATTTAGTAATTGTTTAAAATATCTTTAGATTTGGGGATTTGCAGGGGGAGGGGGAGAAGAGGGGACGTACATTTGGAATTATAAGGGTTCAAAAATTTAAAATTCATTTGTGATTGTGGGTGTGCCAAGACTTCAGGAGAGGTGACATAGCATATGCTGAATTCCATTGTAGTCAACAAAACTATTATTTAATTCCTGGTGTCCAAACCACAAGGAACATTATGGAAAGAATAATTTACTTCACCAGAAGTTAAATAATTTCTGATAATGTTTAAGGGAAAAGAAAGAGAGAGAAGGGGCGGGGAGGAATCAAATAAATCCAGCACAATGAGTTGCTCCTTCTATATTTTAAGAGTAACAGCTGAAGCAGTCAGAAGTCCCTGTTCTCCTCTCACATACAAAGAGAGGTAAATCAGGATTATTCCACTGATGTCTGTGAAAACAGCGATGTAAAATCGGGATAGCAGGCTTTTTTTTTTTCTTTTAAATTTGAAAAGTAACAGTGTTTTTTCTTTCATTATATGATGCATCACAAAGCAACTCCATAAAGCTCAGCCGTATCACATATCCTGCTCTACTCACAGTGATAATAAGGATGGAGTTCTGTATTTAATGCTCGTGCACACTAGGATTAATTTAGATCTCTGAAATTTGCAAGTACAAAAGATGATCTGTTGTAAAGAGTAATTAAATTCTATTTGCATGTACTCCTGGGTAAAATCAATTAGGTCGTAAGTTGGAACAAAATTCGGTCCATTATTTAGATCTCACTGAAAGATGGAGAGGTGGAGGTGTAAATCTGAATTAGATTTATATTCTGTAAACCGAATTTTTTTCTGGGGTGGAAGGGAAAGAGGAGAATTTGCTTTGGAATTAAAGACCTTACAAATCAGTTGCTGCAAATTCTAGTTTAGTGGGGGAGAGCAGCTGAAATATTATATTTACCACTGAACTACAAACTTGCATTTTATCTAATTATAGCTCATAAATAAGCTATTGCACTGTGAGCATCTGCATTGGGAAAAAAAAAAAAAAACAACAGAAAAGCCCCCCAATATTCAAGCAGTTTGCTGTAAGGGAACAGTTAAGCCTTTTTACTCCTGCTGAATAAGTTGCAGGCATTACAGGTGAAACATTCATGGTAATTAGCTGAACCTGAGCTTCTACGCCCCCGAGTTCAGACTTATTCCATAAGGACAATCTGTAATGTACGGGAGGAGCTGTCAAACTTCAGCTTTGGGTCCCCCTAGTCCCTCCCCTTCCCCTCAAAAAAGCGTATTTTGGTAGCTAGCATACCTACCCACGCATTCCCTACTGCCCTTTTAAAAGAGAGACTTTTAAGACTTTCTGAGTTCAAACAAGACGTTTGAGAGATGCTTAATTGGCCCCACTGGATGGGAAAGCATTAAATCCTGGTCCCCAACACTCATTCAGTGCAGCTTCTCTTTAAATGGCAAGCAGAATCATCTAATTCTATGTACAAATCAACTAGCACGATACTGCTTGGTTGAAAGGGTCACCACAATTATGTAAAACATGAGTATTAACTATAATTGGGATAGTTTGCTAATACAATAAAAAGCTCTGAACATGAAAAAAGTTATGCTCGCAGCAGTAGCTATCACTTTCTAAAGTAAGAATTCATGGATGAAATGACATGAAAAAGATGGTTATAAAATTTTAATGGAATGATAAAAGGCAAAAGTCATCCTCTCAGCTGAATTCTTAAAATCCCTATATATCACAATCAGCTCCTTAACTGTAAAATCAATGTGGAGTATAACATGTTGTCAATGTGGTTGTCACTGGAGGGAAGACTGCAAAGTATGACAGCTACACAGCTCAGCCTGTCAATGATGAAAATAAAATCATAAAGCTTTTTACATGGATGTAATTGTTTATAGAAATAACCACTGAAGATGGGAACAGTGGGCATCTTTGTCCTTAAGATTCTTAGTTCATATTTCAAACCATTTCATTACAGTATTAATACTGGAAGGTAGTTTCATTTTGGCAAATGAAATTATCTTTTATGGTAGACTACGTTGCTCATCTGCTTCAAAAGTTCAGACTTGACTTAAAATAAAGGCACAAAACTGTCATCAATCTTTTTTAATTCCCTGACTAGAACCACACATTTGTTTACTTACTGTGAGACTTGGAAAGCAAAGAGTTATACTCTCATGGTTGTATTTTGGGGGGGAATCTACATTTACATTTAATATACTAAGACATGTACCTGGACCAATGCCCTTTAATGCTAATGAGAAATACCTGATTTGCTGGCAAACTCTCTCACTAAGCAGAAAAAAAAATTCTGTGCCTTTTACTCTTGAATAATTTATTCTTTTCAGGAACACGGACAATGAAATTATACATATTAACAAAATATGGTGTCTTTCATATACTACTGACTGTACCCAGCAGCAAATCCAAATTGTGTAGTTCTGAGCACAAGGGACCACAGGAATCTTTTATCACATGAGATCACAGAACTCAAAAGTCGTTAAGCTGCTCATGCAGTGACATGCAATCCATATGAACTCCTTCAAATATGTATTAAGAGCTGTCTTCAGAGCATTCAGACTTGTTGCCCTCTACTGCTCCAAATGCACATCGGTTCCAGAACTTCAGTTCTACCAGTCAATAAAGTTCTAATTCCTAATCTGTAGGCATGCATGGGCAGTTTGCACTATATATCATATGATCATCTTATCATATGTGCCACTACAACATCAGCTTAATTTGTTCTGTCCTTTTGCTATTCACCCTGTCAGGTATTTCTCATGATTTCTCTTCCCTTTGTCACCTCACCAGGTTTCGTTTTCTCTTGCTTCACCTTGAATTTTTCTTTCTTGAGCACATGTGAACACATTCATATCAACTATTTATGGATTAGTTTATATGCCTCAATTATATGGACCTAACTTACATAGCTAAAGAAGAAGACCTTGCTTCTCAGACAACAAATATCATCAGCAGAGAAAGCAAGAGCTTCCAAAGGTGGCGAACTGCATCGTTTACCCTCTTGTTCTGCATTGCCTCTCTTTATTGTCTACATCAGGGAGATTTAAGAGCATCACAGAATCATAGAATATCTTGAGTTGGAAGGGATCCATCAGGATCATCAAAGCACAACTCCTGGCTCTGCACAGGACCATCCCCAAGAGTCACACCCTGTGCCTGAGAGTGTTGTCCAAACACTTCCTGAACTCTGTCAGGTTTGGGCTGTGACCACTTCCCTGGGAGCCTGTTCCCGTGTCCAACCACCCTTTGAGAGAAGAACTTTTTCCTAATATCCAACCTAAACCTCCCCTGACACAGCTTCAGGCCATTCCCTTGGGTCCTGTCACTGGTGACCACAGAGAGGAGATCAGTGCCTGACCCTCCTCTTCCCCTCACGAGAAAGTTTAATCTGTGATGAGATCTCCCCACAGACTGAGGCTTTTCATCCTGGAACCAAAGCATGCCAGAGGAGCAAACCACTCTCTAGGATAGTAATAATGCTTCCCTGATTTGACAAGAAATAGTTCAGCTGACACATTGCAGGAGCTCTCTCTCTTTTTTTTTTTTTAATTGCTCTTTTATCTCCAGCAACTTCAAGATGTAATGATCTCCAGTGGCTACTGTGTGCTTTTGACCTTACTTATTGTGAATAAACACTGGGCTGGCCTAAACCTTCATTATGTATAAAACAGATGGACTTGCAGTCACTTGTGTAAGAAATAAAAAGTTGGACTGCCTGCTAGGTAACTTGCAAAATCATCTCTTCCAGCTAATGCAAGCCAGACACTTTTAAAAGGGCTTTAGTAAGAGCTCTCCATACTGGAGTTGTACCCTGACCCACAGAACTGGAATGTAGCCACGGCAGAGAGTGTGCTGGTGACTGAGATGTCCTGCTGTATGCAACTCACTGGGCTGCAGACAGGTTCTGGGGTGTTCAAAAGCCAGTAAAGTAACAGGAAGCTTTTCTTTAAAGTAGAAATTTTGCTATCATAAAACTTGACCAAGTCATGGTGGATTTTCTCAAGCACTAGAAAAAGCACCTTTCTTATTTGGGAGACACCAAAAATTACACTGTGTGGATTGCTATCAGCCAATATAATTTTGCAAGTCCTAAATCTACATCGTAGGAACCCAGCAGCTGCCATTGGGGCAGCTTCAGGTAATTGTAACCAATGTCTTTGCAACTCCCAGAGAGCTCAAAGGCTCACCATATCTAAAGGGAAAACCTAACTTGTATCTCCTTTACTATATATAGAAGATTTCTTTTTATTTCTGAATGCAGCATATGAAATTCTGCTCTCAGTTCAATTGTTCATACTGACCTCTCAGTTCAGTGGTCTTTACACTAATTGCAAGAGAGCTATCTGAAATTTACATTCAAATCACTGAAAGCAAGCTCTAATCCAGAAACTTCCTCAATTGTTTCTATCTGTAGATATTCTGGCAGTAAATTGTCTGATGCTATACTTACAAAGATCACTGGAACAAACATCTTTTACTAATGCATGTTTAGCAGGTTTTAAAATATTCATAGTTATGTATATTATTGTTGTCTGGTATGGGCAGGTTAGACTCTAAAAAATGCATGGAATCAGTTACTAGTGTCACAATCATGTAAATGGAAGTATTTGAAAATTCTTAACTGCATTTTTTCTTGCATTACAAAATACTCCAAACCTACTAATCTGTATATCAAGACATTTCATTATCAGATACAACAGATTTTTATGGCAGCATTTGTTAATTTTTCCTTAATGATTCCAAATATCCTCCTATTTTACCGGATATTTATCGTAAATAAAATATAATACACAGATATACTGTGGAATCATCAGCTTGTATTACTGAAACTCTACTGACTTTAAAAGTGGATGTGTTGATTCACATCTATTGCTGTCAAGTGTATGTGCACACACACACACAGGTATATTTTATGCCTACAGACACTTTATGCTTTGGTGAAACAAAAAAAGACATATATTTACTGAATAAAACTCAATAAGAACATGTAGATACACATCTCTTTCAACAGAGTAAGAGACATGGGAAATTTCCACCATTAAACTGTACTTTAAAAAGTCAAAGTCTGTTGGTTGGCAGGGCCAGGAATTAAGTGTACTTCTGCAACAAACTGTCAGTATAGGCAGTTTCACAAGAAACATGTTGAAACCTTGACAAAAATACTGCTTAGACCCAATGACAATCATTCAGTCTTAAGCAATTGAGCTGAATATCCTTTCACAGATGGCAGCTCTCCACAATGACACCACAGAGTCCTCTGTCATCACTGAAAGTTGGGTGGGTTTTTTTTTTAAATGACAAGGGTCGTTGGATACTGGAGATACATCAGCATGTATGCTTTAGCAGTATCAATACAAATGGAAGAGGACATTTTAAGGAAAATAATTTTTGCCCTTGGAGACATGGAGCTTATAAGTGAACTACAGAAGTTTGTTTTAAGCTAAGCAATAAGATGCAATATCACAGCCAAAGAGGCGAGTTGTTTCTCAACCTCAAAATATTTTAATTGCATAAACACTGGCAGAAGCATTATACTTTCATTTTCTTGTTCTTAGGTTTCTTTTGGCAACATCTACGTTCCACACCAATTGAAGGCATATTTGCAGCCAGGTTTTGCAAAGGGTTGCATTTCATGCTAATGCACAAAGACCCTCCAAGTTCTATGCAGCAGGTGACCCACATCTGTGTTCAAGAAGATTATACAGGAATGCATCTCCTGTGTAGGTTTTCCACCCCACCCTGAACTCCTCAAAAGAGAATTTTAAAATTGTACACCTACTACTTTGCACAGAAATAATTTTTATATTAGTAACAAGTGATGCCTTTTGAATGTACTTCTGTCCTCCTCATATGTGAAAAGAAACACTATGTGAACTATCAGACCAGAGCTAAATAATTATTAAAATTTGAACAAAATAGTCATAGGAGACTGGTAGCATCTTGAATATGAATGCAGACGAGTTCAATAATATTGTATCTACTTTTGTTAACAAACAATGTAATGAAATTACTGAATCTCAACAAGGATTGCTACAGGTAGATAACACAGCTCTGGTATCTAAAGACCAAGTTCAGAACTTACGTTTACTTACAGGTAGTGTGTTCATAGAAGTATTAATACCTTTGGAGCTTAAATGAATCTATCAGACAAATTTTTGTTGTGGATCATTTGTTCGGCTTCAAAGAAAAAATCACAGAATCACTAGGTTGGAAGAGACCTTCAAGATCATCGAGTCCAACCCATGCCCTAACACTTCAGCTAAACCATGGCACCCACCGAGTGCCACATCCAATCTTTTTTTGAACACATCCAGGGATGGTGACTCCACCACCTCCCAGGGCAGACAATTCCAGACAATTCCACAATGTTTTACAATTGTAGGAAAACACGTTTTCTGCTTGATGTTTTGTCCATATAGACAGCTGTCCATTTAGAGAAGGGACTAAAATCAAGTTGAGTCACCAGCACTGAATATTTGGTAAACCAATATTGGATATCCTGCTACCTTGCACAAAAAAGCTAACAGCTCAGTTTCTTAAAAAAAAAAATACTGGAAACTGTGTGTTTTCTATTTGTATTACGAACAACAGGCTCAAATTTTGTCATATGTTTCTGCTTACACATTGAATCAGGTGCAAAATCCTATCCTGTCAACTACCTGGTCATACCTACACACTGACAGCTGTTTGCTAAATCAAGGGACTGTTGAAGAAATTGGGGGAGTGAGTCTGGAGAACGTAGAACTATTAACAATGAAAGTGATGGGATTGACCATGACAAACCCAATTTCAGACCAGTAGGTCACCACTTTGAATTAACAAAGATCACTGGGAATGAAAAGTTCTGTGGTAGCTTGAGTATTCTCAACACAGAGATAAGACAACTGTCATATACTATTAACTTCAACTTATTTTCTCTGATATGACTGAAATCAGAATCAAGCCCCTGAATATAAAGGAACACCTCTTATAGAGCTGTACTTACCAGTGTGTCTTAAACTAACCATATATTGCTGGAGGGATATTATATACAGAAATAAGATATTGCTTCACTATATATATATGTAAATATCCATATTTTTTAATGAAAATATAAGACAGTAGATACTTGATCCTTTAGGAGTTTTGCTTCAAGTTAATACTAGGGAAGGAAATACATTACTGCTGTATAACTGAGAAAGCCAGATAACTTAAAGAAATTATGTACAATGGCAGCTGGACTGTTATTTTTATTCTCTGCTAAAGGGACTTAAACAAGATCTGACTGCTTACTGTCCTCTGCTGTAGTCATTGAAGTCCAGTTGCTATAAGCATTGCCATAGCCATTGGAGGCAACCACTCTCATCTCATACTCAGTGTAGGGCTGCAGGTCTCCGACCCTGTGTTGTAAGGAAGCAGTAGGGCTGGGAAGCAAACTGCAAAGAAAAACAGCACGAGTTACTTCAGAACACATCCCAGCATGTCAAGAAAGACTAAACATTATGTCTTGCAACAAGACCAGCCACCCTAAAGGTGAGCCGTGTTCAAGGGAAGGGGACTTTTCTTGCTCAGCAGTGGAGGGTGGTCTTGCTGCGCTCTGCGTACTCTAAAATGTCACCAGCAGAACGCCTCCGCCGCATCTGGAGTCGGTAGCTGGGCGTGCCTGGGGCGTTGTTGCGAACTGGTGTAGACCAGACAACCTGAAGACTGGTTGGAGTGGCAGATGAAAGCCTTGGAGGCATCACGCCATCTGGAGCTGTTGAAAAACATGGATGAATTAGAGCAGAGAAAACCATGGAGAACATATGCCACGTGGAAACAAAATGCTCCATATACTGGAAAAACTGTTCCTCAGGATCAACAGTAATGTTAACATGGTCCATTTAGTTTAACATTTTCACTACTGAACAATGCTGATTCTTAATTTTCTTCTTTCCAATACGTGAATATCATCTTGCTAAAAGCAAACCTCCAAACACCAAAAGTAATTCAGAAGCAACATATTTTCTACCACCTGTTCAAATATTATCTACTTCTCCCTGTGCCCAGCCCTGCCACCCTGAGAAGCTAAGGAAATGCTCACAGAAATGTTACCCAGCATGTGTAAAATTGATCAGACTTTTTATCATTTGGATACCTTCTCACCCTTATAAATTAATAATAATTTTAAAACAAAACAGAAGAAATTTTAAGTTAAGAACATATTTGGGTAGAAATCAAAATAGATTTGCTGAAGTCTCAGTCTCTAGCCCACTGTTTTGTTAAGGAAATTAATTTTTATGAAGTCCAAGGAACTGAAGATCAAAATGTGTCAGTAATGATACCACCAATGACCTTTAACTGCTGCAAATTTCACTGCATGCAGTAAAAAGAACTATGCCAATTTACATCTGTGAGTTTATGGCTTTGTTTTTTCTTTAACTAGAAATCAATCTGTTGAAGAAACTTTCTGTATTTAAACACATCTGAAACTTTTATATATAACACATCCGCAGCCTATCTCTGTAGCTCTTTTCTAGAGTTAAAACACTGGAAAGTTACTGCCTTTGTCATTTAAACTCTTGTATAATAGTTTTGCTTTTCATGGTCCAGTAGTTACCATTTGCTTTTTTCCATTGGTCTTTCCAACAGAAATTCTTTTTCATTGCTGTTATTTTCTTTTTGTCTCTATTGGAGAAAAACCAGTCTCACAGATCTCTAACTTATAAAGTGTAGCTGTAAGCCTCAGGGCCTAAGTTGTAAGTTTTAAGATGAGCAAACAGTAATTTACAGTAAGCTTTATGATTTTCATTTACCACCTGTATATGAGGTGGTTACTAAGAGGGAAGAAACACAGACTGTGATACGCTGTCTGAGCCATTCTCTCCCTGAGACAGGTGAAAGGATGCATGAACTCCGAAAAAGAAAGACATCAGTCACATATAATAGTTTTTATTTATACTGATATACACATTAACAGATATGTGAACCAGCATCTGATATTTTTACTCTGATTATACATACTTATATCTGGGGAACTTCAATATTCTTCATCTCCAGATCCAAATTGTTTTACAAGGAAAGTCAAAAAACATGTCCCGCTCCAACCTAAGAGACTTTTTCCCTTTACATTAATTTCAAGGTCTGTCAGTTCTCATACAGAATTTTTACTAAAAGCTGGCTTCTGGAGTACTGGAGTTATTATCAGGTACTTCTGACAGGCCCCTAGCCCTACAGCCTTCCCGTTTTTTTTCAGGGCAAGATCAAGTAGAACAGAGTCTCCAGTTTCCTTCACCCCCTTCTGCTCATCTCTGTCACTGCGCAAAAGAATACATAATATGGGGGCTTGAGCCAGCCTGAATGAATTTGGATGTTCTTTCCTGCTGCTGTTATCTACATCTAGGCAACAGGGCTCCAGTAAATCCCAAGTAAACCTGAAAATCTTCCTGTTTCCAAATCCAGAAAATCTCAGAAATCTCTGACACTACCATAATTCATGGTGTGCAAATCCCATGCCAACACCTTCAAGACCTATAAAGAGCTTGTGAGCACCTCACCTCAGACGGAAGAAGATGGCTGATTTAACTTCAACAGCCCCATTATCCCTTCAGCTGAAGCATCAAAGACAAACATTTGCACACAAAATGCCTCTGCACATGATGTTCACTCTCACAGTAAAATGGAGAACATATACATTTACCTTACATAACATTGCTCTGTCTAGCAGGAACATAAGCAGTGTTGGATTTAAGTTGTGCAATAAAAAGGTTTTAAAACTTACGGATGTAAAGTACAGTACTCACAGATAATCATGTATTATTTTGGCATCCTTTATAAGGTGATCCCTGAAGTTGTTAACAGGCAAACTGAGACAGCATGAGAAAGACAATGCAATTGAAGTAAAAATTTTTAGTTCAGGGTTTTTAAGTGTTTTTCTAAGCTGATAATGACAGAAAGAGTCAATATCCCTTCAAAGCAGGGTACTACCTCATTTTAAACTAAACTGTCTGCAACTTAAAGTGCACCAGTTTCTAAAGTTCACACAGAAATTGTACTCAGCGCAAAAAGCTACATCTAAAAATGAATCTAATTAGGTGACCTAATTTGGCCAGGAAGTCAAAGTTCATGTTATTGGGGAGACAGTGTGAAGCAACTCACTGAGGAGGCAAAAGCGTTAAATTTATTTGCAGTTCTGTCAGGACACATCACTTCACCTTTGTCTTTCATTTACCAATCTGTTAAATGGAGATAATAATACTTATCCTTCTTTGTAAAGCTCTCTGAGATCTACAAAGTAAAAGCTCCGATTAAGCTGTATGTATGTATAGAGGTGGTTATTACAGCGATACAGGAATGTTCATCAAAAACCAAAGATGTAGCTGTCTAAATGTCAATAACAATTCCACAGTGTGGATGTTATTTTAATGGCGTTGGTAATCTCAGCTAAATGTTCAAATCTCTTCTACCAACAAAAGCACAGCATAGGGAAGAGTAAAACATTTGGACAAATCTCTACCGTGAAAGTCGACTGACCTGTAGAACAAGCCAAGCCCACAACTTTCAAACCAACATGTTACAAAATACAGCAATTGTGTTTATCTGAAAGGCTTCCTGTATCCTACAGAGAATTTCCTCAGCTATTTACTAGTGAGTGTTCTCCAAAGGAATGGGGCAGGGGGGCAGGAGGATACAGCAAATAAATTGTCAAGTCTCTGCTGAGTCATAATGAGAAAGGTGCTCTATTAAACTAATCACGATTTGCTCATTAAAACGGCAGAGCACTTACCCCCCAAAATGGTAATTCTGATTTGCACACAAAACATCCTCTGACTATTTCAAGCGTTCCTCATCACCAAGGTCTTCAGTGTAACATTTCCCCCAGCTTAACCCTTTTTATCCAATCCATATTCCCAAGAGACTCCTTACTACCCAAGTAATAACTGGCAACAAGCAATAATTCTACTGTGAATTTCTCAACAGAAGAGCCATGTATCTATCAGCTTGATATATCATCCTTAAGATGCAGTGTTGCTCAAAAATCTCCCCTCGAGCTTTAATATGACCCTCAGGGGGCAAGCACTCCACTTGCAACCTACTGAATCAACATCTAGCCCAGTAAATCCTCACTTAGCAGGGCAGAAAGTCATGCTTTGTATATCAAGAGACTACAAAGGCAGAATAAAATATTTACAGATGTCAATTCTAATCAAATAATTAATAAACAGTTCCACAAAACAATAAAAACTGAAGACTGTTTCAGGATGACAATGATACATTGTATTCCAGATACTCAGGTACATGCAGATGGATCAAGAAAGGTCTGGTCTCTTTTCAGCCAGTAATGTGCTAAGCAGCCTTTGAAAAGTGTTTCAACATTTTGGCTCAATTTCTTTATCTTAAACAACATATGCAAAAATAGTCAGCTTTGTAAGTATTTGTTTACTTTAGGACAGCAAGCATTGCGTGAAGTGATTGTGCTTAAATGTTTATTCCATGTTGAAAGCTTATTTTTTTCTGAGAGGTATTCATTATATTTATCATAAGGATTTATCTGAAATGTAAATTTTCTGAAAGTAGACGACTTTGAATAGGACTATAAAAAGGTGAACTACTATTAGGACAATAAATGATTATTTAGTTATAAAAATGTCTGCATTATGAATCTTTCATAGAAGAAAAGAACAAGAAGAAAAGCCAGCAGAGCTCGATTACGTATCTATAAAATTGGCGCAAACACACCAAATTTGAAGTGAAGTGTCACCACTTTTAACAGTGATCAGCTACACTGACCCCAATGTATCCATAATATCACTAGATAGGCAGCTAAAAGAGTTTGGAGCTATGAATATGTAACTCTACAATTTGCCACATCTGCATATATAAAATGTTTGGCATCTATATCTTATCAAAATATATTTCATACTCATGGATGCAAAGGATAACTGCAGGGATTTAACTACAGGGGAGGAGGAAAACAGGCTTTGCAGCGTTTGTACCAAAAAAGCAAGGAAAAGTTCCAGTCAGACTGCCTCTAGATGAGTGTCTCGCTCTGTCATGACTACTCTTACTCTTTTCCAGGTTCAGTTCACAAACCCCATTTCTTTACCTCTTTGTAGTGCTTGTTTAGGTACTCCTGATTCATTTTCTATTTTAGGTGCCCATAGTGAGATCACCTCATTATGGCACTTTTTATGGCAATATGTTCTGCACATTGACATTTGTTTCTCTTGATTTTCTTAGGTATGCCTGTTATCTAGTGCTTTGCTCAGCCCAAATAATTCCAGTCATTGCACTCCCCATAATTCTCAACTTGGGCATGTGTTTTAGTTTCATTTCAGAGAGACAGGCCATGATGCTGGGCCATATGTCATCACTAGAACAGCATGCTAGTTATAAACCTTTATCTCTTGGCAAAGCGGAAGATTGCTTTTTTTTGTTTCTTATCTTCACAGGTTCATTGAAGTTACTCTGGTTTGGTCTTTAACTCTTTCCCCATTATTCTTCCTTCTCAGCATATAGCAAATATAAGAGTTGTTCTTGATTCTTTCATTTAACATATATATTCAACCACGTTATTTCTCACACACTCAATGACTAGAGAATACACAGAATATTCTTGGATTTTCTTCTAATTTTAAAATTTCACTGCTGGATATTTTCAGTTACAGATATAGCTCCATCTAACAGTAGCTATACCAAGGATAACGCACATCCTTGCACTTAGGAACATACAATGTGAAAGGTTCATGGTGGCCCTCTTGCTTTCCCCTCTCTGGCACATTTATCTTGGGAAGAAAGGAAGCTGTGTTTTGGCAAAAAGCAAATAGAAAGATATAAAGCAGTAGCTTAAAGCTTTCGTAAACTTAGAGTAAGCCCAAACTAGTTCACACCTCATGTCAGTGAGATTTTCTTTTCAGAAGAATAATGTAAACAGGGTACAGAAATATCTTCTCTCTTCATAACCTGTCCTGTTTTAAGCATCTGCTCTATGCTCTAATAGTAATTTCATTTGAAAAGAAGTGGCTTTGTAAATCTATTCACTTTTAGCAATAATCTTTAATGCTACTTGTACGGAAAAGTATCATTCAGAAAAATAAAAATAAGATGCTTGAAAAAAATCTAAAATTTATCCTTATCTGGATTGAGTGTGTAAACCCTTAAATGCAGATTTTTCTGCACTATCACGATTTGGTATTCTAAGCTGCAGAGCATAATTTTAGTAGGGCCCTAAAAATCAACTCGGGCTTTACTCCATGGCTTGCAGACCCAAAGTTTAAGACAATCGCTTTTTGAAATTCCAAAGCAGCCTTATTTATTCCTCATTAATATTGTTCCAGCCAAAAACAAAACAAAACAAAACAATCAGACCTGCCCCTTCTTTTAATGAACTTTTCTTCATGTACAGCCTCAACATCTGCAACCTGGGCATGCGTCTCAAGTGGAAATATGTGGAAGAGATGCTTCTTTCCTAAATGTTACATTTCACTGAGGTCAACACTATAAAAATGTCTGACAGATTTGTTACCTCATCTTTCCATAAGAAGTAACCTGCCTTCCTTCCTCATGTTAGGTGGAAGTTTGTCCATCTTACTCAGCAGGAACTTTACTGAACTCTAAAAGCTACAAAAGAATGCCAATAAGCAATTAGCTGAATGATTAATGATTTTAATACCTCTAGTAAGGACACTGGCTAGAATTTATAACTGCCCAGTAAAACTAATTATTCATCAGACTGTTCAAAAGGATGGCTAGCCAATAACTGCCATATAACAAAATTAATTCTTTTTAAAATACTATGAAGAAAAACCGTAAGGAATGGTATTACAAAATCAGCCAGAAACTGCAATTAAACAAGCAGCTCCTGCTGGTTAATTGTGACTCTGGCTACTAGAAAATGAAGTATCTCTGTGAAATAGCTTTAAGATACTATCAGATCTGCCTGTTTTAACTTAGGGGGACAGATGTGGCAAGAGCAGAGGGAACAAGATCTTGTCTATCCTCATGCAACAACTTCAGCTTCCTGCATGAAGCAGCTTTAGAGGTTAAGTTCAGGAGGATTTTTGGCATTGTGGGTTTTTTTAGTAATAGTAGTAGCGGTGGTGGTAGTAGAAGTAATAGATGACTTTTTTGTAGCTGGTTGTTTGTAAGTTTGGGCTCTTTTGTTAGTTTTTTTGAAGGAAAAATGTGAAAGAATTTGACATCATCTTCAAAATCTTACAGCTTTCTATATAATTAATATCTGGCAGATATTATCTAGCAGATATATTATCACAGAGCAATAACCAGAGGCAGGCATGGTACCTTCCACAATGGAAACAACTCTGGTGAGAGTTTTTAGATTGCTGGCAAGGAGACTCTTGGCTAAACTAAAATTTCTTTCTTAATGTTGGTGTCACAATTTCAGAGAACTGAAGGATGGCTTTTAAACGTGTTACTTCTTGTTTGAAACTAAACAGTTCTTAGATGGTTCTGTAAATCCAGAGACTTGCCAAAAGCAACAAAAAAAACCCCCAAATTTTATCACTCGTGGTTGGGAAAAGCCCAGGGAAGAAAGTTTAAACCTACGTAGTTAAAAGAACAATAAGGATAGACACATAGGAATCTTCAACTTTGCAGAAGTTTTGCAGAGACTGTTTCCCAGGACACACAGAAATGGGATAAACTTCTTCAAGAAAGTTTTCAAATCTCCATCAGAGTAAACAAATGCTTAATGAAAATGAGACAACTTACAGTTTTGAGGAAAGAAGATGGCATGAGTTGATTTCCCAATTAAAACCTTTTCAGCCTAATAATTTTCTGAAGGGAATTTTAACATCATAGAAGAAGAGAAAGATAAAAAGGAAAAGGCACAGAGGTGGTGATGTTACAAGAAGCATATGCGCCATTCTGAAGCATGATCTGTTAAAAAATAATTTTTAATATTGATTTATTCTAAGACTGAAGGAAAAAGGATAACAACGGATACTCAAAACCAGAAAGCACCATTCTACTTGAACAAGTGGACATGGCTTCTGCAAATGATTAGTAGCTACACAGGGTTGTCAAGCATTGGAACAGACTTCCCAGGGAAGAGGTGGAGTCACCATTCCTGGAGGTATTTAAAAGCTGTGCAAATATGGTGCTTAGGGACCCGGATTAGTGGTGGATCTGGTCACATTAGGTTAATGGGTGGTCTTGGTGATCTTAAAGGTCTTTTCCAACCTAAATGATTCTATGATGCTGTATCTCCATCCAACGTGGCAAAAGAAACTAAGAAAAGATAGCAACCTCAGCTGAATGCTAAAGAAAATGAGATACTGGAAAATATGTGAATGCTCTCACTAAATAAGAAGTCTTTTCATACTGCACTCCTGCAGTATGGATGTGCTGGTGGACTATAAAAAACAGGCCACCCTGTTGGTAGGAAACTGCAGTGTTACCAGTTGATGTGCATTTTGACAGAAGCCTCCATTTACATATCCCCGTATGTACAGACTGGAGAACAATGCAGGGGTACAAATAAATTAGCTACAAATAAAATTACCTGTAGTTATTTTTAATCCATAAATTTCTCTGTGGTACATAATGGATGGTGTGAAATACTACCTTTTCTGATGGAAACCAAGCTTGAGAGTGCCCATAAATAGAAAATGGATCTGACAAGATGACAGATTAGCTGGTGTTAGGGAGCCACTATGCACAGTGGGTGGTGCAGTCTTATTATATCTTGAATATCCTACAGGTATCTGTAAGATCCAGGTCACTGGACTACCTTTTGGCCACGAAACAACTGCAGTCAGAACAGACTTTCTCCCTCTCAAATACTTTCCTTACTTGCAGAAAGAGGAGGGAAAGAGGTTCCCTAACCTTTCTAGTCCTAGTAATCAAGGCAACACAGAGCTGCCTTTTGTTCACAGCTACTACTTAATTCTTTATGATATATATGGTAATCACAAAAAGACTTTGACTCATTGTCAAAATGAGTCAAAAACTCTAACTTTACAGACTGGGAGTCTCGTCTTTGCTTGCAAGAAATGTTGTTCACCTAAAGACAGCAGAAGTCATGCCAGTAGAATACTGAGTGCCTAATTCTTTGAAAATTGACTTCTTAAGTCAATTCTCCATCAAGTGTCTAGTAAAATTTTGCTCCCTGGCAGTCTTTTTCAGTAGCAACCATATTCTCAGAAATGGAAGTTTAAAAAAACCCAACTAACCAAAAAACCCCTAACAAACCATATACTACTTTGTTCCAATCTTCACGTTATTAAAAAGCATATTATCTTTTCCTGTTCACCTGAGTTGGACAAGGCTGAAAACAAAAATATCAAAGCAACAATATCTATTAAGTTGAAACTCTGGTTTGTGTGTCATCTTAACCTGCTTCTCAATTCACACTATGGCATTCAAAGCATATAGACTTTGAAGTAGCCTATACTCTAGTTTCCTTCTGCTACGTACAGTATATGTCAGATTCAGACAAAATACCAAAAACGACTGTATATTTTATTAAAAGTCTATTTTTATTCTCTCTCTCTCTCTCTCTTTTTAACAAAAGTCTAATTTAGTTGTTGTTCCCTCAGGTATGAGGTACACAGTTCATAATTCATTTGATATAAAATGTCAGTTTAGATTTTTGCACTTCTTTGATAAATGAGAAAAAACATGTACATTTCAATTTCCTTCTACGAGATTTCACTAACAGAAGCCCCTGTCCCATTGTGCTGCTCAAAGACCTTTGCGTTAAATTAAACATCAAGATTCAGAAACTGTAGGGAGTGATATTTCCAAGACATACAGTACAAATACATGAGACTGGGAAAAAAGGTAATGATTTTTCCTACCAGTAAAGTGATGTCTCCCAAAGAGCATCTTTGATCCTTGAATTAGTTCTCAGTTATAATTTAATATATCAAAACTGTCAGCAGCTTTCCTTACATTTAAACATAAAGTGATATAGTCAGCTCCACAAAAAGCAAAATACAACATTCAGGGGCTTTCTCCCTCCCACCCCCTACATATGCTTGTGACTCTAAAGTCCATCAATATTAATGAGGAAAATCTGTGTACATCAAAGGAGACAGCAAAGAATTAATTTAATTGCATCTGTCATCATTACTAGTATAGAGTGTTTTTTCCTATATAACCAAATCCTGCCATTGATCAACGTGCAAAACTCTCGGAGGTGTAATCTGTACAATGGAATAGAAAAGAATCAAGAATTTAGTTCTGGAAATAAAACTGTTATAATTAGGAAAAATAACAACAAAACATTGTGTATTATTCTCTTATGTAACACATGAGGCCAAGGCTGACAAATCTGAACCACCACATTTACAGAGTAAACAAGAATTCTTATCACTCCTCCAAATGCCAACTGCAATGCTATGGCTGTCACTTCACGTTACGGTCCAGTCCAACAGCTGCAGTATCAATAAATTAAGCCGTATTAGAAAATAGCAATAGGATCACATTCTGATGCTCATGCTGAATATGAGCACTGATGAGCAGCATACACCCACAGCCATGAACTCAGCACCTTCTCCGCTTGCCCTCAGTGCTGCTGTTGTGCTTGCTCCCTCACCCCAGCCTGGGAAGTGTCATCAGCCCCGGGTTACAGCAGCACCTGCTCACTTTTCCCCCAATAAATGAGACTTCCTCCTACATCCAACAGCAGAGTTTCAACAGGATAGATGGACAGTATTCTGCATTCCCTGCTTAAGAACCCAGATATCAGTACACTGCCCAGCAACCGGGAGACAGGATGAATAATCCAGACCACTGGTTTTTTTCTTCCAGCTGGTGTCCTAACAGAGATAAGCTATGAAAGAATATGAAAGGTAACACCTCCATTCCAACTAACTGTGGCAAAAATCCCTGTCTGTTTTTATGGATTAGTTCCTCACTAAAAATAGCATTTCGATTGACAGAAATATGATCTAGGTGTTATATACTGAAGCAAAATATCTAATATTTAGGGTGAATAAAAAGCAATTCAGACAAGACTATTCCCACACAGAAACAATCTGTTCAAAATACACAGTTGACTTCTCTGATGAATGGGGTAAAAGGATTACAACCTTTTATAGCCAAGCTATCCACATAGGAATGTTCATACAGCATTATTAAGTAGCTACTCATCAGTTAATGTTCTAGACACTTTTAACAAATAAACCATTTATATGAATTATCTCTGGGCTTCATTTCCTTAGATAATACTGAAGAACACATAAATCCACTGGAATGGGTGGTAGTGTGTCCATATACAACAATGAATGATCTGCTCACAAGTATTTTTACTGAAAAGACCTTGACTACTGTCGTCTTGTTCAAAATCAGGTAGCCTAATTGATTAAAAGTCTTTGTAACACCATCGTGCTTTATTCAAAACCAAGCCAGGCTGAATGTGTTCTGCCCTCTGTCCCACAAGACGTTTCAGAGCATTTACCCCAAAATACACGTACTACTCATCACAGGTTGAAGTAAACACATTAGCGATACCTACTCTCTAAAATACAGATTTTCTTCAGGCTTTTGACAAAAAGTGAAGAGCCAGAAGAAACTTCCTCTCCTTCAATAATTTTTGAAAAATAGAGCTAAATCCCCAACACAGAAAATTCAGAGCTGATTCAGATTACAACCATCAGCTGAGTATTTTGGACAGCAGTATCAATTTCTTATGAATAACCCTCTCAAATAGGCTACTTAGTATGTAAGAGCACTCACAACTTCAATGTAAAGAAAAATAGAGAAAATATAAATATTTTTTCTTTATATAATGACATATCTTCACTTACTCAACTTCTTTTCTTTATATATGTATTATTAGAAATGTTTAGAGAATCTAAAATCGGTCAACCTGAATGCACGCATTTTCTCTGTACACACTGGCTGCATTAAACTATGGTGACACCTTTCACAGAGAGGCAATCCCCCAGCCCAAGCCAAGAGACAAGAAGAAAGGCTGACAAACTTTGTGACATGTATATTATATTTTTCAGCATGAGGAGGACTACAAAATTTTCTTTCACCTTCCCTGGCTAACACATGCCTCTCTCTCTCTCTGTAAAACAGGAATAGCAATCCTCAGCCACCTGAGCAGCCTACTGGAAATCTGAATTAGCAGATACATTTGAAAAATCATAGAAGTAAATAAGTCAGTATACAAACAGTAAGGATTAATATAACTCAATACTGGACGTATGCCCCTGCAACATGAAATAGATGAATTCCCTTTCTCCTTTTACTTAGCTGGAATTAATCTAGGAGCATAGTATTTCTTTGTCAGAGGAATAAGCATGATCTGCATATCGATCCAAAGAGAAAAAAAGACAGAAAGCAATCATGTATACATGAACATACATATACTGATATACCATATACATTTTAGTGTGTGTGCACCTACGCATGTGTGCAGACACAAAAATAACATTCGGAAAGCAAAGAACAGTGAGGAAAAAGCTGTCAAATGCCAGGAATCAATCACTAAGGGCTATAGACTCTTACAGTTGCCTTTGTTGAAAGAAAGAGGGTAGCACACACCAACACTGTGTTACAGGAACACCAGAGGAGAAGTGGTAACTCTAATGAGTGATTCTCACTCAACTTCAATTTTATCTCCCCTTCTGCCTTCATAGAGAAGCTTATTTTTCTTTAGGTACTCAGCCAACTAACTTAACGGTAACAACATAGATGTAGAGGAGCGCTGCATTAAGAAAAAGTAGGGAAAAGTCAAACCACTACCCGAACAAATAATTAACTATATGAAGGAAAAATACTTCATTTCTGCAAAGAGTTTTAAGAATACAGATACAAAGTTTCAGATACTTCTAATTCAATTTCAGCTCCTTTTCCAAACTACAGAGAAAATTCCCAAAATGGAGTTACTAAGAGTAATTTTTAACTGTATATAGAACCAGCAAAAAAAAGCAAAAGCACTTTTATGGCCATGACATTTAAGAAATATCATCTCTGATTTTGTCCCTAGCTAAAGAGAAAAAAAAAACACTGTGATTTGATTCTGTCTACATTTATACCTCAGCAAGGTTTAAAAAACCCCCTATTTTTTCTCCTCCATGAAGCCTTTTTTCCTCTTAATATGGAAACGTGACGAATATGCAACAGAGTGACAGAACTTTGCTGGAGGTGTAAGGAGTTCATTGCAGGCAGAGAAACTTCAAAACTTCCTGAACTGTGCAAAGTGGCTCAAACCTTCAAACCCTGCCACTTCGCTGAAATGTTTTATGATCACCAGGCTAACTTCCGTAATCTAGATGCTTCAAGAGCAGAAAATACCGAATAACATGACCAAAAAAACCCCAGCAAACTAGCGAACAAACAAAAATCTGAGATATTTGCCTTTGCTGACAGTTAACGAAAATGAAATTTTATTCCAAAACCTATAAGGGCACGAGTTGTCAAAAAAGAAAGTAGAAAAACATGAGCTCTTTAGAAAAACAGTGCAAATCATAGCAGCAAAGTAACACAAAAATTGATCTGATTCCTAGTACTTACATATATCTGGAATACGGTTCTAAAGACAAAATTAATGGTGTAATTTTTCAAATGTCTTCTGTATGTTTTCACCAGGAATTTCAACAGCATTTTACTGTAGGATTCCTTCAACAGAGCCTAACTTATCACATAAAAAACACTTGACTTTAGTTACAGAACTGGAAAATCTAGTTCAGATTTGCTCAGAATGAAAAGAAAAATCAAAAAGTAAAAAAACCCAAGCATGAATAAGCTTGAGATTATATAAAAATTGCACACTTCATCTAAATTGTTTCCTTTTTTGTGTTACAATTGAAATTGGTCTGAAATAGGTTAATGCAATGGTAGGTAACAGTTTTAAATAATGATCTATCTCTAAATTCCACAACAGACCATTTTCTCCATTCTTATATATTCTTCTGTATTTCTGAAGTAGAGTCAAGTCAGAGTTTTTCATCATGAAATCTTCTCCAGTACACATTTCTTCTAAGAGGTCTTAAGTACAGCCTGGATCTCACACTAGGGCTAGGGTTTTCAAAAGACCTGAGTGATACCACTTCAGTGAGGTTAACTGCCTGCTTATAGACGATCAACTAGCTGTTGCACAGTTTTCCCTGTCTCATTTGGCTCTCCCTAAGCAAGCAAAACACATCCATGTTCTTCCAGGTAACTAAAATTGCTGGTTTGCTCTTCTTGTCCCAGCCGTTTCATGCTGCTCTAGAAGAGACAGAGGAACTGAGGAGCTGATAAATACAGGTGCCCTGTGTCTGGAGCATGGAAGGAGCACAGCTGGAACGATGGGAGATCTGTCCAGCCCCAAAAGCACAGGGTACGAAGGCAAAGAGGAGGAAGAAATCAGAAGAAAAGGACACAGTTGGAGTGTCATTGCTTGCTGGCAAAACTCCCCAGTTTTATGAGTAGGGACTTACACTAAGCTTCAATTTAAAGCAACCTTTATGATGTGTGGAGTTAGGCTGAGCCCCAGCTGGCTGCAGTCTAGGAAAGTGAGCAGCAAAGAGGGCACCTCTGTGCCTCCCATTGCCAGAGCCTGAAGACACAACTGTTCAGGAACGAGACTTACTTCTCTCATCTCTTGCCATGCAAAACACCCACCCAAAATGAAGAATAGACACAGTATGAGCCCACTGAAAGGTGTGCTGAACAGCCTGGGAGAGGGGAATAAAAGAAAGCAGCACTAATGAAAATGACAATCAGTTCAATACTGCAGAGATTAGAGAATTACTGTTTCAGTAGAACAACTCCCAGTTTTCCACACAAGCACTTTTGCTATCCTACCCTTATTATCCCCATGAAATCATCTTTCTGGACAAAAGGAACTGGGATGGACAATTTACACAGCTTGCTACTGACACTGTAATTAGCTAGGTCATCGATGAGAGATGCAGGAGAGCTCTTTCCCCCTCCCGACCCTATCCTGGTCTCTTCTCAAACTACCTCTAGCAAAGATATGGTCACAATTTTTCACTACGAACTTTCTGTTAACACAGAAGATATAGAACAAAAAGAATCCTCTTGGATTCTTCCTCTTGGATTTCTGCCGAAAGAGAGAAGGGAGAGAGAGGAAAAGGAAGAGAAGAAGAGAAAAAGAGAGAAGCAGGAGAAGGAAAAGAGAGGAAAAACAAGTGATGTCTCAAATACCTGAAATTTGAAGCAAAGGATATTCCTTCAAAACAAATTTTATGGTGTGACTCAATGTGATACTAGGAAAAATGGGAAAACAAATCTGTCTCACAGGGAAAACTCTAGCATATTCAAGTTTGATTTTTCTTCCTAAATAATTCTGACGTAGCATCAGTTTGTTTTGTCTATTGAATATTCATTCCTCTAAGGAGGCCTGCTGGCTTCACTGATCAACCTGCATGAGCAAATGCTTTCAGATGTGAATATAAGCTGTATGATGTGGTTCCTACTTGTTTGCATAATCAGATCAGTGGTCCTATGATGAGGTTCAATATTCGGTCTCCGAGGTGTTGTGACTTAAACTAACAGTGGCTGAAATCCTCTGGTTGCAGGACACCATCTCCTGTAGATATTGAAGAAACATCAACAGCTACAGGTACGTAGGCTCAAGTTTTGCTGCTGAGAACAAGCCCAGGCAGAGGCACGCAGTATTCCGTACAGAATAAGGGACCAGCAAGGGGCAGGGGCTTAAGGGCCTAAGGCAAAATCTTACATCTTTCCCCTGCTATGTTGTTCTGCTGCAAATCAGAGACAGAGCACGTAATCAAACAACATACTTAACAAACCATGACAGAGTTTAAAGAGGCGCTTCACTACTTAGGCAGATTTTTTTTCAGAGTATCTTCCCTTTTATGCTTTACACAGGAAGTATGTTATCAATTTGAGGCTCTTTTCTGTAGATAAATCAGCACCAAGTTAATGGTCTGTAATCCCCAGTGTAAGAATCCACAGGGAGTCAACCTGCAATGTGATACAGAATTACCATCCCCAACAGTGTTCAGACCTCTTGTCATGACTTGGAAATCCAGCCCTTTTTTCTGCTTTGTAGGTGATGATTGAGCCTCCACCTTCCTGCTTCCCATCAGAGCAGCAGCCTGTCCTTTTTGCACCTATTTTTTCAACATAATCCATCTTCTTCCCATTCCTCTCCATCCTTGGGCTTTGGTGGCCAGAGGAAGGGAATAAATGGATTTAACTAGAGTATAAGCTATTATCAGCAGTGATTGCAAATTTCCTTTCTGCTACCCCACCATCCCTTATTACAAAGCAATTCTAAAATAATAGGATCTTCTATGTGCCACTACATCAGAAATAGCACTCATTGAGGGGAAAAACGTACAACCAAGAACTCTGTGCAAAAAGTTTTCCCCCAGAATTTTGCAGTTTTATATCCTCTCTAGCACTTCAATTCATTTATCTAATTAAATTAATTCTAAAACAATTTGTTTTCCAGATCTTTTACTCGCTGGCATCCTCAAATTAATGTGAAACACTGGCTGGTATATTATTTTTTTACAGCTTCTACCAAAGCAGTTTAGGACAAGATAAATAGAACAAATTTATTCTTTTTGGAAAAAATATAAAACTCAAAAAAATTTACTTCTACCTCTGCAGTATGAAATTTGTCACTAATCATTTTAAACTATGCCCTTTTATGCTTCTTCCATCTCTTTTAGCTTTCTATGCAGTTCTTTGATGTAACAAAGACAGTTTCAGATGAGATTTCAGTTCATCTGGAAAAAAAAAAGCTTTAAGTCTTGAGGCAAAAAGCAGTGTATTTAAAATTTATATACTCCATAATGCCTTTGTTCTGAACTTGAACATCCTGAAAAACTTCTCCTCTTTCTTTTGCTTTCCGACTCTGAAGATCGTTTGTTCTCATGGCTTCAGCTTCTTATTATGCAACAGTGTCTTTAACTGGTGGTTCCAGCATTTAAGTACATGCACAGTCATGGCTGACCCTTTCTGATCAATTGCCAATCCATACAGGTTTGACTGATAAAAGAGCCAATTAGATTTAAGCAAATTAAGGGACATCACCAATGTCAACCACTTATTAAACTGAATGCTGAATTCCATGCATACCAAACACTAATGCACCAAGTCCCATTAAGAGTTGAAATCCTAACCCCATTAGTAACTCCAGACCACTACAGGGTAAGGGTCAAAAGAAAGTTTCATATTTATGGGTTAACATTTGGATTCAATTTTTATTTTTTTAATCTTTCCAAGAACTCTTGAACCTACACCGCAATTTTAGTCGAGAGCATAGATAAAATAAATTCCTTATTTCTAAGATAGTTTTTTTTTTTTAAGTGTTGACTTCAAGCATGGCAAATCAGCTTGATAAGAAATTAAAATACATTCAATCAGGTAACACTAAGAATTTGGTGTGCTTTATATTGTGTGCGATGTGTTTTAAAGCTAAAAAAAAGGAACAAAAGAAACCCATGTTGGAAAAAATTATTGTAAAACAGTGATCAGCAATAACTTCAAACTGGAATACTCCTTTGTCCTCTATCACTCTCCCTCTTAGACAATCTTCCATCAAGCGCCATGAACTACTCCCCACAGCACAGATTTCTTAAATAGTATTTTTTTGTTATCCTTGGAATAAGAATGCTACATTTTAACACTCATTAAAAGGCTGTGCTTTTGCACATAATGAGACCTTCTTTACTTTTTGATCAAACAAAACTTCCATCTAAGTGAAATCTTGGCCACTGAAGTAAAAAATAAAATTCCTTCTTATCTTAGTAGCATCTAGATTTCATTTAATGATTTAGAAAGTGTGAAGGCACTGAATACTGCCCAGTGTAAAATTACCATTATACTCATAATTTAGCATGCAATGGAATTGTATAGCATTCAAAGACTCATTATAATAAACATCATAGTAAAGCAAACATATATTGTCCTAGATATACACATGTGTGTCTGTACATGTGTACCCACATAGTGAAAATACAGCGTGTGAGAGAGCACTTCTCTCATATGCACTGCTTCATTTATTATTCCCTTCTCTACAGATCACAGTCCACTGGACAATAGTATGGAAGATTTCTTTAATAACTCTCACTGCTAATTTAATTCTACTTAAACACACATATCCTAGTGAATGCCACATGCTTTTCAGCATGATTTTATGTGTAAATCAGGATAATATGTTTTCAGATCATTAACTAAAAGGAAGCATGAACTAAAACCTATTTAACCAATGAGGTATTGCTTTTAAACTACCACAAGGTCATAAAAAAGATAATTTCAAAGCTATAAGTTTTCTAATTGTAATCAACAACAATCTAATGATGAAAGAAAGTGTATCTTAACGGCTGTCATAAACTTGTGCACATTCTTGCTTATCTTTAAAGATCCTTTATTTGTCATTTGGTGAAATTTTCACTACCAAATTTTGCTAAGCAAAATTGAAATGTGACGCTGGAGTTAGAAATATCAGTGTCTTACTGCTCAGTCTTAAATGAGCAGTAAAACTCAGATGTAGTTTTATTACTGTATGAGAATTTCTATTTTTTAAGAGTAGGTGCAACTTGATAATCGGATTGGAAAAGTATAAAATGTGCTGGGAATTGACTTTTTCCTCGATCCTCAGTAACCTGTCATAAAAACTCTGTATTGTATTTACTCACTTTTCTGAAGTCCCCAAACCCAATCTATCTGTTTGCAAGCAAATTGTTTCAAGTCTGTGTTTTTGAGCTGTTTTTATGATTTATTTTTTTTTTGCTTTTCTTTTCTTTTATTTTCCAATTGTATGTATGTCCCTCTACACTGTTCTTGCTCAACAGCTACATCACACATCTCTCAAAAACAAGTTTTGTTGGACTCTCACTTAAAAATTCAATATTGCCTTAAATTAATTGTATCCATTGGCATTTATTTAACAAAAACTAATTACCTACAGTGTCCCTGAAAAGAAAATGCAAAGTTAACACATCTACATCAGCTATAAATGTAAGCTTTCTTGAAAAAAACAAAACAACAACAAAGCCACAAAACAAATCATTGCACAATGTTTAGGGCATATTTGCTCAATTCTCTTATTTCAAATTGTTATGAAGATAATATCCAGACTGGCTTACAGTCTAATTCACTGTAAATCAGCACATTGTAATTGACTTTCTTACAGCTACACTGTTTTGTGGATTCTGGCTCAACATATTGCCAATATATTATTATTATTAAACAAATTCTGTAAGTCTATCCAGTAAGTGCTCCTTGTCAGCACTTACAACTTTTACTCTAAAACAGATTACAAAATGCAGGTGAGTCTCTCTATATTCTTGGGCTAGATTAGCTGTCCATGCCAGAATACACCACCATTCACAGAAAAAAAATGGAGTACATAATGCACTTCTCACCTTCATAATATGCTAACTACACAACTATGTATTTTCATTTCCTAGTTCTTAAATTGAACAATGTGACAAATTAGAAGCCAAAAAGAACAATTTTGTGAGTAAGAACTACTAATGCAAACACATTCTTCTGAACTTCAGTCCTAAGCTGCAATAATAAATAACGTTTTGTTGAACAGAGTGTTTGTGTAATTGTTACATGCACAGAAAAAGCACTTTTTCATACTTACCTCCTGGAGGCATGACTATGGTTATAGCATCACTTATCAAGCTGCCCTGGCTGTTGGACGCATTCACTTGTACTGTGTAGTTAGAAAATGGAATCAGACCTTTAATGGGTACCCATACATTGAATTCCTTGCTGCTCCACAACATCCGAGTATCATTTACAACGGAATAATTAGCATTATCTGTTATGGAAAAACAAGAGGGGGAGGGAAAGAACAAATGTTAGACCTTGCATCTGCTACAATTCACTGTCTTTACGAACCAAGTCTTATTTCTACTCAAATGCAGAGTTGCCAATTACACCAGTAACACACACAAAATTTTGGTCTATTGGGAAGAAAAAATATTATTCATGATTTCTCTCCTTTTGACAACTGTTTGTGGTATTCGTAAATCTTGGAAAATAAACAAACCAATACAAACCAACCAGCTGCAAAGCTGATTGCTATATACTGCAAACAGAAGTTCCAGAACAGTTGTGTGACAATTGCAGATTCCAAACATTAATGATAATTCTTATGCCCATGAAAGACTGGCAAAACCTTATGAATTTGCTAGAAAAATGCTTAACTTAGGAGTTTATAAGCTAATTCCATTGCATGCATAACGAATAGTCATCTGCATTAACACAAGCTTTCCAGCATGGCCTGCAGTCCTCTCAAAGACAAAACAAGGATTTGAAGTACTCAGTTTATCAGCTGAAATCATCAGAGGACACCACAGCAACCTACATGTCCTTCGCAACCCTTTTAAGATCTCAAACATAAGACAATATTCTACCCTACAAAATTTTTAAAAAACCCTTTCCAAAAACACCTGGTTAGAGTAGAAAATAACAAATTATATGACAAGTAACATATTTTTTGACCTAATGAAGACTTCGGTCACATATCTGAGAGCCAAGCCGACTCATTTAAATATCATCTTATATTTTGAATATATGAAGTGCTATATAAATGATTAATATTATTATGACTATCCATCATTCCACGGAGAGCTCTCACACTGAAGTCAATGGAAATTCTGTATTACAAACAGCAGCAGAATCACACAAGTCTAAGACTACAGGTATGAAAATGAGATTAAACAGACTACAACTATAAAAATATTGTAAATCAATTAAGACATTGTCACAGCTAGAAGATTCAATATTTACATTTGAGTCCTCTACAAAATCTAAACAAGACAGAATTACGAAAAACTTAGAAAAATCAATCTTTTAATTAAATTTTTAAGGGAAACTCATCGGACTTATTCATTTTGATGCAAGTTTCAAATGAACTATTAAAAGTGAAGTGCTGTTAAATCAGAAACAATTTTTCAAATATTCATATTTCTGTGATGTGCATTAAGGTGCATTTGCAGTACATTGCAGTCATGCTCACATTACATTTTACCATGGATGAGTGATCTGTATTTTCCTCTAATTTTCAGATTCCTGTGAACAATTTGGTTCACTTATGGTACAAATCCAAGCCTGTCCTTTATTCTAGTGTTTATGAACTGCACTGGTGTTTTCAGTTATTCTATTGGTAACATACAACAAGCTTATTTTCTGAGGTTTTGGGGAGGGTGACAGCTTTGTAAAACATTTTTATAAATCTCCCTTGTAGCCTAGTTCCTCGTTGCTCCAATTCTATCTGGTTTACACCCTACCATAGCATCAGACCACCCAAACAGATGACAGCAGTGTGAAGGCAGAATGATTTCATGAAGCCTGATGGATTTATTTTGGATTTCACTGAAATTTATCTGAGAGACCCTGTTTTAGGTACAGCAATGGAGGTAAAGCTTCTTCTCATGCAAGAAGAACAACTACATTTTACACATTTCACATACAGAATCCTGCAGAAGCAAAGTTATTTTGTCAGAGGTTACTCTTATGCACCCAGGCTACTCAACTGGCACTAGAAAAACGCATCTGCATTACTTGATCTCAGCTTTTAAATTGTTTATCAAACCCTCCTTGTACGCCTTTGGGAAACTGTCCCTGTGTGTGATTTGGGAGTAGATACAATCCAACAAAGCACACTCCTCCTATTATCTATCACAGTTTTTGCGATATTTGTGACTTATTATTTGTGAAGATCATGCAACAACATTTGACATATACATTCTTAAGGTCCTAGAGACATTAAATACTTAAGGACTCAGCTGGCTGTGGAAAAAAAAAAATGCATTTTTCAAATGCTTCACCTCCAACATGTGGGAAAGTTTAAAAATACAGTTTTAGCATATCAGCACATATGATAGATACAAACCTCAAGCATAAAAGGAATTTGCAATTTCCAAAGGAAAAGCAATTTATATATGCCAAATTCATGTGAAAATGAAACTTCTTCTTTTAACAGTACAGTTTTAACTCGTTAATATTTTAATTTCATCCACCTGAGCCTGGAAGGAAACCATGTATTTCCTCTGCTGATATTTTTATCCCATTATTAATCTTTCTTCCAATGGCTACCTATACTACATTTTAAAAATACAGTTTCAAGTAACAGAAAATGAATTAGAAGGATAACACTCTATTCCAAGTTGCCTGGATAACAACATTAATATACAGTAATTATACAATTAGTTGTAACATTAAATTCTAGTTATAGCAGAGTGATTACTCGGCAATTATAAGAAGTATATAATTACTCAATAATTAGGAGAAGTATGTAATTACATAACCATTTTATTCAGCTCAAAAATGAACTTGCAAATTTACAATGAGATAGACAACACAGCAGCTCAAAATTTTTCATTGCTTCTAATGAAAAAGCTAAGGAGTACTTGCAAGTTTCCTAACCCAAATTTTACACAGACAAAAAGTGTTTTATCCCAGTTCCCAGCCAAGGAAATTACTCCGGCTGGCAAATAAAATATTAGAAGAACATTTTTAAAATGCAGGTCTTGCTGTGGCTGACTTGCAATATGAAGCTTTGCCACTTCTCACTGCCTAAACTTTGCTTTCAGTGGGCTGGAAAATGCAGACACATAGGTTCAGCCTGACAGAAAGCGATACAGCGATAACACTGTCGTATCATCCCATGCCATTCCTGCCCAGACTGCCTCAGTGTGGACCCAATTTGTGAGTATAAGTGGATGAGTCCTCCCTTTTTCCATTTTTCCTGGGTGTTTTTCTCTCCATTCTGCTCATGAGTCCTACTGCAGCCCACCAGTAAGTCCGCCGCAGACCTAAGCAGCAGCTGCCTCAGACAGCGGTAAAGTCCTAAGAGCCATTGTTCTACTTGAGACGAGTGGTTTGTACCAGAACACCTCCTCATTTCTGCCTTGTAATTCCTGCCAAGAACAGACACCAGCGCTTCAACAAGCAAGATTCCTCCACGAGTCTGTTAACATGAACAACCTAAAGGAGCAGAAAAACCCCTACATATGGCTCACCACATCCTTCAACACTTAAGGCATGCAAACACGTGTACCAAAAGATTAATTCCAACAGGAGCAGGCTCAGAGCCACCATTTTCTATAACTTCTTAAAAAAACCTAAATCCTTTGCAGACATGAAAGGCTTCCCCAAGCTCCTTAACCTTTCCGTATTTTTGCATAGTTATGGTTTTGTTCTTTTACTAGCCTTCCTGCTCAGTTCTCCATATCTCCCTGAAGTTATCTGAGGGACTTCTTTGCCTAAGGCTGCTAATTGAGAAATACTTCTGCTGTTCCCAGTTTATTCCTAGTTTATACCAGATCAAAGTATGTCAGTTTTTCAGGAAAAGATCCATATGAAGAAATGAGGGCCAAAGAATATCCATAAATATACTTAAAAGTGATGTATAGTTGAAACAAAGTCAAGGAACAAAACATGCTTGCATTAAAAAGACACACAAATACATACTCCATTCAAAATCACTGATTCAAAGTGCAAAGCTTCAAAGAACACTCCAGCTGGTGAGTATCTGTACTGGAAGGTTCAGTATGATTTTGGGTGGACACTTTGCAGGGGCCTCCCAAGCAGATGTGCATTCCTGTTACTGAGCACCCCTGTAAATAGGTGAATTAAGCTCCTGTGAGCCAGTGGTGCGTAAATTACTGCTGTCCTGGGTCCGTCATCCTATGGGGTTCACTAGATTGAAATAACATAAATGGGTATCCTTTTCCATTCTTGTTATAATCATTGTCACAAGAATTTTAATGCCTCATATATTCCATAATTTTTTCTGTGTGCTGTACTGCTCTGACCTTTTCAATATTCTGTAATTTGACTGGCTGGCGATTTCAAGTTCTCTCCTTTTTACAGCCTTATTAACTTGTGGGGAAGAGGTGAAATGCACAGCCAATCAGAATACCTAATATTGCAAAGGTCACAGCAGTACAGTATAGCATCAGCAGACACAGAACACTGTATATTAGTCATTAGCATCCTGATATCTTATTCATGTGACAAAGGTTGTGAGGAGCGCAGGAAATGGTACAACATGAAACCATTCTCAAGGCAAAGAAATCATACAAACTAAATACATTCATCTCACATTTAAGAACTTCTTCTGCCCCCCAAATCTGGCACATTTAAAGGTACTCTTTTCATCAGGATCAAAATTAATGTTTTTAAGGAAAAGGGTAATAAATTGAGATGTGTCCTTTTTATTTAGTAAACAGAGAAAGACACGTATTTCACAAGTGTGGCCAATACCAAGTAATTCTATTAGTATCACTGCATTTGTGATTAATACCAATCCATAATTTACATATAGTTTCATGATGTCCTGATAACCTCTTTTACATTACAGAACATGTTGCCCCACAATATACAAGCAGACAGAAGCAGAACTATTACCACTGTAGAAGAATACTCAAAAATTAAAGGTAGCAAAAATCCAGCTCAAGGAACAGTTCATACGAGGATCTATACAGGGATTACTTAGTTAACTATCACAAACATTTACAGTTGTTTTTATGCCTGCTTTATACGACTGTGAGCATACAGACGTTAAGCCTTGTATCTTGGGCCACAGAAAAAGTTAATATCAGATCAGAATAGCAAAGTAAAAATGAAACAAGAGCTCACTTTTTTAGCCCTTTTCCCCAGAACTCATCCTCATGTCACCAGTTTCAGTCCCCATTTGAGACAGAGCTAGTTTGTGTCTCTCTGACACCACACCTTTGGGGGGAAATTCTGTGAATATGCACACTTCTTTGTGTCTAAGCTCAGTATTTTGTCCATTAGTTTTGCCTATTCTTCAGCCTCATTAACTACCACAAAAGGTACTTCTTTCCTCCCACCTAAGATTTTTCTTTTCTCCCTCTCTTCCTTTCCCATTGTTTCTAATACAGTACTCAGAATAAAAAATATCACTTTCCATTCGATTGTTTATCCCAATAGAACACCAGCTGAAAAGATTTCCTTGACATTATTGGTGGCTCACTTTTCCTAAGAATTGAACTGTTCTCAAATTGCAATCTCAATTGTTATATTGACTTGTGAAGTAGTTTGGCTTTGATGCCACACCCCCCTTTTCAACAAATTATTGGGGGGGTTTTGTGTTTTGAGATGAGGTTGGTTTTTATGTTTTTAAATTCTGTCTTGGAGGATTTTTTTTGTTTTGTTTTTTTTCTTTCTTTTTTTCAGATGAGCACACTGCTGATTTTTTGCCTCAATGTCTTGAACCACTATTTGTTCCCCTTCTCCTGAGCTGACAGATACATTGTTCCTATGGGCATATCATGGTCACAGTCCATCAAACTGAGTCCAAAACTTAAAGACTCTCTTAACACATGAAAATTTCACTCTCACAGGCTAGGAGGAGTTGCTGAATGAGTCAAAATGGGTAATTTAAAAGCACTGTGGGAAACCGGAAAAATTATGAATCCAAAATATTAATTTTCCTGTAAATAAGAAGAGTTTCATGTTATCTGCATTGAAAAACTTCATCTTTTTCCTTTTTCCCTGGGAATTAAAAGAATCCTTTAGTTTTAAAACTGAAAAATGGAAAGTATTTTAAGAACAAGATTAAAATCCGTGTTGGCACACACAGCAGAAACCTGAAAGCTGAAAGACCCAGATGCAGCTTCTAACTAGTACTCATCACTCAAAGAGGCATCTTAGACTCAGATTTGGTAGAGCTGTCTTAGACTGTCTTGAGACGTACAGAATGTGTATGCTGTCTGTCACCGACACTGGAGAGGGATTCCTCCTCTCTATTCAGCCTGGTGAGACATGCCTGGAGAGCCCATTCTGTTCTGGGATCCCCAGTACAACACAGATCTGGACTTACTGGTGTGGAGTCCATGCAAAGATGAATAAAGCCTTGAAGAATATGTCACACAAAAGAGGGTTTGAGAGAACCGAGGTTGTTTAGCCTCAAGAAGAGAAGGAAGGTTCTTAAAAACGTGTGAAATGTTAAAAATATCTGTTGTGAGGGCATAAAGTAGCCAAACATTTCTCAGCAATATATAGCAGCAGGACAAAAGGTAATGAGTACGTACAGAAAATACAAGAAATTCTGTTTAAACCAAAGAAAAAGCTTTTTTCACTTTGACATTGGTCAAACATTGGAACAAGTTGCTCAGAGTGTGCAGCTTTGGTGATACTCACAACCCAGCTGGACACTGTCCTGGGCAATGTGCTCCAACTAATCCTGCTTGGAAAAGAGAGCTTGAACTGGTTGTTCCCTAGAGGTGCTCTCTGACCTCAGCCGTTAAATGATTCCATGAAAATTTACAGAATACTTCAAGAACCCTAAGGCAAAGCAGGGGTAATTATTATGATGAAAGCGTGTTCCTGTCAGTAGAAATAAGTGATTATTAGTGTTACAAACACTAAGTAATGTGCATTTATGTGCTCATTAATTCTACGGACTGAAATACAAATAAAGCCCACAGCTTGATGTGAGAGCTCATACAAGAAAGTTAGCACAGACCCCATGGATGGTTAATGACTGCAGCCAAGATTAGGTTTTGTCATGATGGCAGGCAGGAAGGAATCTTCAGTGTGTGGTCTCATCTACCCTTTGGAACTTTCAGTTCAGTGCCATGAGGCTTTGAACAAAAAAAAATCCTGTAATTGATGAAGCTGCCAAGAAGAAACCTTTTTGATTTGAATCATTGTTTCAGTTTTTCTCATTACTTTTTCATAAACACAGAAACATCTAATGACTCTTGCAAATGAGTCGGTCTCATTTAGACCTTCCAGTTAAAACAGTGTTTTCAGTATAGTGTTAAATCTCTGCTGTAATTACATTCATTTCTACTGTAACTCAATTTTTCTGCAACAGCACCAAGGGGCATCAGTCCTGGACCCTCCACACCACATACTGTGCTAAGTGTTTTAAAGACACACGGTAAGAACGCAGCCCATGACCTAAACCAAACTCTGGAAAGCATTCTGTGGGTGCAACCACCTTCTCTGGATTTCAAAAAGGTTTCCAGTGTCCGAGCGCTGTTATTCTGATACAAACAGGAGGAAGTGTCTCAGCACAGTTTAGTAATCCAAGTGGCAAAACATCACATTGCACACAAGACATCAAATAGGAAAAGCATTTGCTGCACTTGCAATCTTAAGATGATGACAGGGCATATAGTTACTGACTTCATTTTCTTGAGGGGTTTTATAGACAAATGATGAAACTTTATCAAGTTTATTCCATGAGGGATTTTATACACTAAGAAAAGAATTCAGAAACAGTTAGCTTTTAAACCTTCAAGTTTGCTTCTCCGTGGTTAGAACATTCTTTCTCTAGCTGCAGCAGTACATAAATGGAGATTATCACAGTATCTGGTTTCTGAATCTATGCCCATAATTCATGGATGCCAATAGGAATTTTCCATTCTCCAGGGACACTATCAGAAGGAGACTAGCTAAACACACAGAGCAGAACTTGGAGTCTCAAATCCATAATCAAATATCTAGATTGATTGTGTCACTTGCACTTGTATTGATTTCAATTGGAGCAGCTGACCCAAGGGAATAATAAAAATGTGGAATAAAACTGATTTATGAGAAGAAAATAAATCCTTTTGTGAGTGGTAATGAATTGGTACTATTTAACCCTTTCAATCACAAAGGGAGAACACTATTTATTTTTTCAGAATGCTGAGTTAGCCGAAAGAAGTCATATAAAAAAAGTCAATACTGTCAAATGCCATTACCTTTAGTTGTAATACTTTGGAAGGAATGAAGCTCTAAACTTGATCTAGGATTTTTGTTTGACATATGACATTCTTTTGGTTTTTCCAGTCACCTTTCATGAGGCATCATAAGTGATGCACTTGTAGATTGAAAGAACTGCAGAATCACTCAGGTGAGTGTTTGTTGTACTTACTTAAAAAGCACCTCCCTCTAGACTATTTAGGGCAAAAACATGTAGAGTAACATAAACAGCCACATCAACTGCACACAATTATCCCTATGAAAGGACAACATATCATAGTGATCTTTCTGGTATCACACTGGAAACTTACATAGTCAAAACGTAATTTGATTCCCCCTTATAAAAGGCAAAGAAAAATTTCATGGAAAGCTTATCAAATCCCAGTTTTCATCATGTTTTCTCTACCTGAGAAAACAGATGAGGTTTATATTAGTCTCTAAAGAGAAGTTTATTCGATTGAAGCCAACACATAGAAATATTCAAACTCAATTCCTTTATCTGTGGAAGCTCTAGCCAGATTGTATGTATCTTGTTTGGGTTATATCATTGACATTAATCATTTTGTGTTTAATATCATAAATTGGATTTTTGCACTTAGCAGTTACTATAGATACCTAAGCACAGTCAATGTAGTCTTCATGTGGGTTAAACACTCTGGAAGACATTCATTAACTAAAAGACTGTTTTTGTAGGAAAACTGATTGGCAAATTCCCTTTTACTCAATACTGTTTACCACAGCCATCTCTAGAAGATTGCTATTATTCCCTAGACTATTCCAAGGGAGAACAAACAGTCTTGGAGCCTATCCTGCTATAGGCAGTCACTAGGAATTTCAGTCTGTTGAGAACTGATAATACATTCTTCACAGAAATGGAGTTCAGCCCTATGTGTCAGCTTTATCACATGAAAACAAATAAATTACAAAGTACAAGACAGACAATGTACATGTGACAAAAAACCATAACTATGGGAATAGAGTGATGCAGAGGATCAATTAAAACACCATCTGTGGTCTGATGCTAGAGTCTTCACCAAAGAAATGGTCAGATGTAGGAATTAGAGAGTGACTTTCATTTTGCTTTCCTCAGAGACACCTGTACTAAGGAAAAGAAAAGAACAGCATACCTGATACTGACAGGAATTGTGCTAGGAGATGGTGCATTGTGAAGCTGTTCAAAACCTACTGATGCCTGACTAAATATTACTCAACAATCATCCTGAAGTGCATGCAAAACCAGGAGTTTTCTAGCCAGGCAAATCAAAATTTAAATGCCCTACTATTCCAAGGCAAAATACCCCTAACTCCTGCTCTGGTGAACAGATTAAATATGGCTATTTGAAAATGGGTTATGCATCCCCCTTGTTCCCCTCCTCAAACATCTTTAGGACTGGTGAGTTTGGTAGGTCTGTAGCTAGAACTAAGAAGACAAATAATAAAATGAGAGAGGAGGAGATGAAATATGAAAAATCTCCCTAATGCCTGGCTTGGAAAAGCAGCTAAGGGCTCCCACAAAAGTATCCCACATTGGGAGTGGGGAGGTTATCTCTATGGTGCAGAAGGTGGTAAGCATTTTGTAATAATTTTCATTCCTCATTCTCAAGCCTTCAGCACAAGACAGGCTAGGAACTTCAAGGGGCTTCAGAATTCCTTTCTCCACTTCTGTTGCCATCTGCAGCTGGCGTCTTCCCCTAGCAGTCATTGCTTTTTGCACTAGGTTGATTCTTAACACTCCCTTTTTGACTTCTGATTGGAGAGGGTACTGAAAGTATTGGGTACACTGTGCCCAGTCAAGACTATAAGAGGAACTTTCTTATAGAAGCCAAATGAATAGATGGCCTGAGTTCTACTCTATTTATTCATATATATAGTAAATATTAAACTAAAAAGGCTAGATGAGCAACATTCTAATGTATATATGCAAAAGTCAACTTGTTTACGCTGTATTCTGCTGTTAGAATTCTCCACTTTGCCAAAAGAATGAGTGGGCTGCAAGGAACCTTTCTGGTACACCATCTCCAAATAAGCAGAGTAAGCAGATGAATAATTTTTTTCTTTACAAAAGTACCCGATGAACTACCTTGCTAAAAACTATGGACGTTAGATGATGTATCATCAAAAGAAATTATAATAACTATTAAAAAAACCCTTAAGAAACAAAAAAAACCACAAAACCCCAAACTGAAAGTAACACACATTGATTTCTACATTCATAAGCAACAGAGTTCTGAGTATAACCCTGCAACTTTGTGTTATGAAACTCCCTAAGGACATACAGTTAATTAAGGATTCTCTTTAGGTCAAACTTGCATTCAAATGCATCACAACATCTGGGGGCTACAGATTTGGATTAATTTTGTGCTAATGCAGTCATCTGACAGAGGTAGGAAGATAAGAATTTCCTCCAAATCTCTCCTCTGGAAAAGAGGTAATACCTGATTCTTCCTGTCCTAGAACTTAATTTCAGACACCCAGATGCAATTAAAAATGACCCTATCTGAACCAACCTGAGAATAAATAGGGATGAATGAGGAAACTATTTGAGGGAAATACGCCTGACTCTATCACCTTTCTTTCCCCTCAAGTCCTCTGAGAATTGGGAGCGTACCAGATAACAAAAACTGTAACTTGAAGAGGGAAAAGCTGTTTGTGATCTGGCAGTATTAGTATTTTATGAACTTTATCGGACTAACCAACTGCAAACCAAATTCCTCTTTACGGCTCCTCCCAAGTAGATACTGGGCCTTAAATGACTTGAGGCAAAGCAACTTGTCTTTGCATTGTATTCAGCCCAAGCAATGACGCCCAAGCACTGCAGAACTGGGACAGAGCCCTCAATTCCTGAAGTCCTGTTTGATCTCCTTATGCTGTTTGCTGGAAACAAATACTTTTCTGGAAAACTAGGACTTATCTATACAGACCAGAATGGTGAAATAGCCCCAGCAAAGCTCCTTCCTGTTTTTTAAGAAGTACTTTCACAGAGAAAGGTTTTCAGAAAAATGAAGAGTTGAATTTAAAAATTAAGGCTAATTGATACGGATATTTCCCTTGAATACACTGTTAAATCATGGCCAAACTATGGAAAAATCCATTATAAGTATCCTCCTCTATTGGCAGACAATTCAAACTATCTCCTGCAAAATTCCATTTCACACTTGCAGTGACCTTTTCAATCAGTTTATGATAGCATTTGGCTGACTTTCAATTTGGTTATTGATAAATGTTAACCAGGTGCACATTATTTACCAACACCTTGCCATGCCATCATCTTAAAAAAAGTATCAGCAGTAACAGATTTAAACAGCAATGAAAAAACAGGACATGCATTACAAAACATTTAAATTGGAATCAAAAGATGGGAATTTAGAGACACTACAGCTAAAACATTCTCTCTCGCTTTTATGCATTACAATGTATCCTTTGCTGAAGTATTGTCGTTTTTACTGTAAGAAGATAAGCATTCTTCATTCCGAAAAAGAACCTGCAGCAACTTTAAGTCTTTTGCAAATTATTTAAGATGATCTGGCCCTGTTAGAAAAAAAAGGTCTAGAAATAAATACAACTTATTTTAACATGGAAATAACCAATAAGCTGTCAGGCTGCTCACCTGAATTGCTATGAGGTGTGCATATTTCTAAAAGCAGATGGATGCAAAGTTATACAGTATCTTAAACAAACAGGATGAATGGCAGAGCCATTTGGTAGAAAAACAGTGTAATGAAATATTAAGACAGTCAGACAGAGACACAGCTATATGAAATTTGAAAGATTTGGAACAGGACAAGGAAAGGAGCTAAACCTGGGGACAGCCATAGAATATTCAGCATGAGATCAGCTGGTGCCTCTACCGTGTTGGAATAACAGGTTCATGACAGAGAAAGTGTTAAAGTTACACGTTATTTAAACACTTTCCATGTCATCGACCTGCTATCTCAACATACCATATGCTATAGTAGGGCACTGATAAGATAACA